>CM038147.1:27722274-28007135 GCA_021437245.1 Aegilops speltoides
ACGAACATACATAGATCTAGCTAGGCCATAAAAAGTGCATGTGCACATTGTTGTAGGAGAACAACATAAATATAGCTTCCCCTTACTTACCTATCAAAACAAGGTAACTTAACCACTTAATTTGAATGAATCTATGGTGGTAATGAGGTGAAAAGAGGAGGCACCGAGACAAGGAGGAGGCGGTGGAGAGAATGAAGTGGGGAGAAAGTGAGTGTGGGAGAGAGGCTGTCCAAAATATCTTGTTGCTGCCCACTTACTAATGGTGCACCAACCACAAATGCGCCATTAGTAATCCAGGTTACTAATGGCGCACCCCCAGGTGGTGCGCCATTAGTAGTTTTGCAAAAAAAAATACATACTAATGGCGCACTCACCCACGGTGCGCCATTACTAGTTTATACTAGTAATGGCGCACCACGGGTGAGTGCGCCATTAGTAGTTTTGGAAAAAAAGAAACAAAAAAATAAATAAAAAAACAACATTAGTGGCGCACTTTACGGCAGTGCGCCATTACTAATTACAACTAGTAATGGCGCCTTGCCTATGAGATCGCCATTAGTATGTTTGGACAGGCGCACTAGTTCAAATTTCTTTTTTGATACTAATGGCGCACCATGGGCAAGGTGCGCCATTAGTAGTTTCAACACTAATGGCGCATCAGAAGGTGGTGCGCCATTAGTATATACTAATGGCGCACCACTTGTCTGGTGCGCCATTAGTGTCAATCCCATCTATAGCCCTTTTTCTAGTAGTGACATGCTAACACTCCGTGTTATAACAATTGATTTCAAATATCTTGAGTATAACAAACAAGTTTGGGTCGATTCAATATGATCGTTCATCTAACGTCATACTCTCAGTGTTGTTTTAGGACTATCATTTACACTTAACGATATCCTAAGATCTGAAAAACATGAGCACCAACAAAGCTTGAGTCTTAGAGGCAAGACTAGGGACCTATTCTTTATCGTTTAGCATCCACACATGCATATGAGTTTTTAGTGAATTGCATATTTCAGGATCATAACAATTATTGCATGAAATATAAACTCTTAGTTATGAACACGAAATAATAAAAATACAATATTATTACCTCTAGGGCATATTTCAAACATTACGATCTACTGAGTTTTAATGGAGTGTGAAATATGAGAAAATATTCTCATAATAGTTTCGAGAATAAAATAAATTGTTTCGAGAGAAATGAGAAGTGTTTCGGGGTTATCGAAAATGTTTTCGGGAATACCGGGATATGATCTATAGGTGGGAATTTTCTGTGGATCTAACAATTAATATATGACTTAGATAATTAATTATCTAGGAGTCCATAATAGTTATTTAGAGCCAGTGGACTAAAGAAAATATCAATAAGGCCTAATAGTGGAGAGTTAAGGCCCAATAAGAGTTGGGGCGCTTCCTGTGAACAGTTGGGAGAGGCGTTCCAGAGGCGATCTCGTTGTTCCCCCGGTCGCCGGTGAAGCCGTGGGTTCCCCTTCCCTCTGTCGGCCGCTCCGGAGGAGGGAGGGTGGGGGAACCTGGGGGGATCTTCAGATTCGACATGTTTCTAGTTCCTCTGGGCAGTCGGCAAGGCAATGCCGACGACCACACATGATGGGGATCCCCTCCTTTGGCACCGTCTTTGTCGCATTGTCGCCTCTTCTAGTGGCGGTGCAGGGCTCGTGAGGTGTGTAGGAAGTGTTGCTCATCTGCTGGCTCTTGGGGTGGCATTGGTGGTGTCTCCGATGACGGTGGCAGCTGCTGCTAGCCATCTCTTTCCAGGGGTATGGACGAGGGACTTGGTGATGTCTTCGGATTTTCCAGGGCACTGGTTCTTTAGATACTTAGCATCGGTGACTTCCCGTCTGCGGAAAAGGCTGGCTCCGGATTCAAGATTGACGAGGAGCGGCGGCAGTGGCACGCCACCCTCTCATCTTGGACTCCGGCGTTGTCAGGATCTAGAGGGACTTATTTGCAATTTCTATTGTTTTCCGAGTCTCCTTATAAGGTTGACTCTTTAATATGTCAGGATCTAGAGGGACTTATTTGCAATTTCTGTTATTTTCTGAGTCTCCTTATAAGGTTGACTCTTTAATATAAATATCTACCCCCCCCAAATAATAAGAGTTGGGGCGCCCCCTCCCTCTCCCTACACCTATATACTAGAGGATTTGGCCCCAAAGCAACACCGGAGTTCTATTGTTTAGAGCCTCCTCAAGTTCTCTTCTTCTAGTTATAATTCAGATTTGATCTAGATTAGAGCTAGTTCTAGTTCTCTCTAATCCTCATAATAGAGAAGCCTCACTATTGCTTATACAACTATCGCTAACGCATAGTGATAAAGTAAAGCAATTACATTGCGTTTGCATTTCATACAATAAAGAGACAACCATAAGGCTCCTGCCGGTTGCCGATAACTTTTACAAAACATGATCATCTCATACAATGACGTATATGAGGTTCTCTTCTCCCTCCTATAATTCTCCGACGATGTCAAACTTTGAAAGGTGAAGTGCTATTGAATTCCTGAACACATGTAATCCGTAGAGAGATCATGCTTTCGGTCTTTGGTTCGAGCAATCGTTCATGGACGGTTCAAGGGACTTCATAAACGATCTACACCAACTCTCGTTTCACTTAGTTAGTAATGATCCGATCTAAACCTCTAATGCATCTTCATAGTGATCCGGGATCTTAATAGTAGGGCGATTTTTTTATTTTCTACTACATTCCCCAACAGTTTGTCTCCACACTCTTGTTCATCATGTTGACCCTCTTAATAATCTGGCTTTCATACGGCTAAATGATAAGGTAAAATACATAAATGAAGACTAACAATCTTCTCTTATTTTTCCTTAGGGTTCTCTATCACCTTTCTTTTCATCCATGGAGTAATACATGTTCACGAAACTCGTAAACAGCATTGGTCCCCTAATCACTTCATTTATATCAAAATCTATCTAGACTCTTAAATGTCATTTCAACGAGTCATTGGCCTAACATGCTCCGCCATTTCTGGATAGATGGTGGCTCACCTACCAGAGCAGAGAGTGGTGGATGGGTTGAACACCAAAGGAGCCAGCTCGATCGGTATGAGGAGCACAACCCCGCCATGTTGCTCTCCCGCCCCTTCACCCCATGCCGCACGCAACAATTTTGTATACCCCCCGTCGCTTCCCCACCGCCATCGTGAGTTAAATTTATAGCACATGCCTAAGGTATAAAAGTAGGGTTTGGCCAAGCATGGGCCTCTTTTTGTAGCCTGGAAGGTAGTTTGGGCTGGGCTCAGGCTTCACTTTTTAAGAATTTAGGGCGTGCTTTTGGTCTATAGCATTATTCGGGTTGGCATTCAGACTTTGGGTTTGACTTCTGTTTAGGCTTGGACTTAAAAAAAGAGGATAGTTCTGGTTTTGCACTGGCATTTTGAAGGTCCGACTTTTAGCAAATTTGACCCCCTAAACGCGCGCGGACGCGCCCGGTCAGTGACTGGGCATATTCGTTTTGAGCCCCTATTTGTCCGCCCATACAACAACTCTCCTCCATTTCTTCCTCATATGTCCGATCACAGACCGGGTATGTTCGAGGACGTTTGAGGATGCCGGCTATAAATGCTCTGAAAGGCTCATATGGCATTGCCTGCGCCCGTGGCCGTCACAGGCCTTTGGTGTTAGCCTCCCACTTGGCACATGCTTTGTAGCCTTTGCCTTCCACGGTCCCACCTACATAGCCGGGGGATTTAGGATGTGGAGTATGTGCCCCCAAGATCAAATGCACCCTGATGAACATTTAAATTAATTTTTTTGACAAATATTTTGTATGCTCGCAAAATTTCAGCACCAAGTGATATTTGTGTAAGTCATGGAAAAAAATCAATGCTAAAAAATGCTCGTTCTGAAAATATTTTGGAGTACTTGTTTTGCTTTTTTGCCACGGCTTCCACGAACGCTACTTCATGCTGAAATTTGTTAAGCGTATACTAAAACATTTGTCAAAGCTTACGGATTTTTTCATATGTTTTTAACTTTTTGTGTGTTTTTTTATTCTATTGTTCATCAGGGGTGCCATTTAAATCTGAGAACGGTTGGGGAACTGAACTAAACCTCAACTGAACCCGCATGATCAATTTGGGCAAACCGAACCTAACTAAACCTCTTTAATTTTTATTTAAACCCAAACCAAACTGAACCACGTCCTAACTCCACCTAAACTAAACTGAACCGATGGCTGAAACCATAGTTTGAGCCAATGGGTAAATAACAGTTCCATACCATGTTGCCTCCTACGTTCATGGCAAATGGCCTGGTGCTGCTCCCATCTCTCTGCCTTTGTGAACAGCTTGTAAAGGAGTGGTTGAGCGAGGAGTGGTCGAGCAAAGCGATGCAACTCAGGCTCCCGCGCCGGCAGTTCTTGTCGGTGCGGCAGGTCGTGCATGAGCGCGGCCGCCGTCGCGCCTCTGAGTCACGAGCTGAGCATGATCTCCAGCTGCTCCCACGAGGGCGTCGACGCCGCCGGCGCCCCTGGAGGCCTGGACGACTCTCCTTTGATGCGGCACTGCGGCTCAGCGTCGCGTGGGTGGGAACGCCGGGACGGGGAGAGGTGGTGGCGGCGGCTACAGGAACAGGGAAAGAGCGAGTTGTCGAGCAGACCCACGAAGTTTGAACCAATCTCAGGAACCGGTTTGGAACCACGGGTTGAGCCTGGTTGGGAATAGAACGGTTCAAGCCCATACCTGACCACACCCACCTATTATTCACACGAAACTGAACCCAAAGAAGCCCACTTGATTAAACTGAACCAATACACCCGGTTGTACAAAAACCATCCTCAGGTTTAGTGCCATTTGAGCTTGGGATTAGAATAGGACTTTAGAGGGATTTATCTTATCCCTTCTAGAGAGTTACCGAAGGACTGCCAAGAAATTTCCACACGGGGCGTTTCTTCCCAAGGAAAACTTTCCCCAACTACCAAACAGAGCCTTGGGACTGTTTGGAATCCTGCTGTAGCTCCCCAGATCTCACTCCCATCCTCCACCGGCCGGCCCTAATGGCGCTCCCAGATGAACTCCTGGAGGAGATCTTCCTCCGCCTGCTCGCGGCCGCCGACCTCGCGCGCGCCTCCGCGGCCTGCGTCTCCTTCCGCCGCGTCATCACCGCCCACCCCTTCCTCCGCCGGTTTCGCACCCTCCACCCGCCGCCCCTCCTCGGCATTCTCGGCGACGGCCTCACCGCCGCCCAGCCGCCCCACCCTTCCGCCGCGGCGGCAGCCGCCTTCGCTCACGCCGACCTCTCCTGCCCCTTCCTGCCCCCGCCCGCCGGCCGCTGGTGCCGCCGCGACGTCCGCGACGGCCGCGCCCTTTTCACCCCTCGCCTCCAGCGGAGCAAATGCAGGTGCGGCCCTCCCGAGCTGGTTACGGAGTTCGCCGTCTGCGACCCCCTGCACCGCCGCTACCTCCTGCTGCCTGCCCTCCCCGACCATCTCGCCCATCAAGTCCATCGGCCGGACATCAAATATTGCGAACCCTTCCTTGCTCCCCCTGCCGACCATGAGGACTCGTCCTTCAGAGACTTCAGAGTAATGTGCTTAGTGCGGTGCAAAACCAAGCTCGTCCTCTTCGTCTTCTCTACCTGTGCCGGAAGATGGCTGGCTGATCCCGTTACCTTTGACGTGTCTGGACGCGTCGCGGCGTTCCGCTACTATGCCCATGGATGCTTCTGTTGGCAGATTTATTATGCCAACACCATGCTCGTGCTAGACACTCACAGGATGGAGTTCTCCACTGTCGACCTCCCACATCCATCTGGCCCTTCTAGGCCGCGGGGCATGGCTATTGTCGAGGCAGGAGAAGCAAGGTTTGGGATGTTTACTATCTCTGATCAGGTTGAACATGGTGTATATCATCTCTTGTATGCCACACGACGCAAGGATGGGAATGGGGAAAACCAGTGGCAACCCGAGCCTCCAATCTCTTTGCCGGAAAATTATCTCTATTGCATCATGGGTGTAGCTGGTGGATACTTGCTCCTAACTGGGGATACAGGAGACAACATGCCACCAGTGGACTATTTTTCACTGAATCTCCAGACTTTCCAGGTTGAATGGTTCTGTCAGACTGGTGGTTATGTCAAGGGTGATCACCTGTATGCCGATCTTCCACTGTCCTTGTCCCCACCAACACTTTGAAGTGGTAAGCTTGCTCTCGATTTTGAATTACTTATTGTGCATGCATATGACATTACAATATGATGCAGGTGTTTTTTTTTTGGAAGTGTGCATTATCATTATACTTTGCCAAAGGGTCCTGAATTAACGCTGATGTGGCCAAGTTACTTTCAACCCTTTATAATAATCACTCATATTGCTTGTCGTTGTTTAGTTGTTATTCTAATCGTTAATAGTTTAGTACATCTGTGAAATTCGAAATCTGTGAATTTCAGGATAGACAAGTATTTGTTTCTTATCCTGTGAATATGACTGTCATCATTTTTCAGTGTCATACAGAAACAGTAATCAGCAATTTTTTTGTGAATAGTACGCACAAATTAAGCTGGATTTGGACATGTATTTGATACTTTCCCTTCAGTGTTTTTCTTGTACATTTTTGGTTAATATTTGAACCATTTGCTTCTGCTAGATCTTTTCAGCATGGTTACATTCTTCTCGCCAATTGTTTGCTTTAGTTCGTTACTTTGTGGTGAGATCCATTAATCACATTTCGTACAGCACTAGGTATTACTACCTCCATCTGAAATTAGTTGTTGCTGAAATGGATGTATCAAGATGTATTTCAGTTCTATATACATTTGTTTGAGCGATAAGTAATTCCGGACGGAGGGAGTATAACAATAGTAGCAGCAAGCAGCACTATTTATCAAAAAATGGCAATTTGCACCACCTATTATTGGATTTTGTTGGGCTGTGCAGTGTCCATCATGACTAATGAATTCTTGATTTTGGCTGGCGAGACTCACAGTTCAGCTGAGGGTGCATGAGGCAGCATGTTAATTAGTTTGTGTTTTGTCTGTTGGTATTGTCACCAAGTTATCATGTCTGGTGCCATTTTAGGTGGAATAGCTACGATTCGTGCAGTCAATTGACCAGTGGTTGAATGTTCAAATTTATGTGTTTTCATCTCATGATGCACTTGCAATTAGCGACTTAGGATCATACTATATTGCTCAAGATGTTGCTAAATTAGGCCACGAAAAATTGTTGTTTCTCCATCATCATATTCGTAATGACCCAATCTGTAATTATGCTTGAACTTGCAAATGACAATTATAATTGATACTGTAAGTCAATTTTTTTTTGTAACTGGCACTGTTTGCTCACGTGGCAAACACACTAGCCAAACCAGCCTCTTACATCGACAGAGGCATGGACAGCCGAGGCATCCACTACTTCCGATTCCCAAACTTATGTCTAGCCTAATGGGAAACATGAAAACGGTTGTGCACTGCGGTCCACTGGTATGTCTGAATATATGGTAAGATGCTAGTTTCGCTAGAATGAAAACAAGACCAAAGGCACTAGAGCCTCTTATTTTTCTTTGAAAGAGAGGAGTGGGGTTGGAACCTGGATGGTGGTGGCACAACCAACTGTACCCTAGTGATCCACTAGTTTTACTAAAAGGCTGAGCTTCAGCGCTTGTTGGTCCTATGGCAATAAGATGTGATACTTGGTGTGACATTCTCAGTGCCAGTTTATGTAATGACGGCTCCTATCTTGCCTACTGTTCATCTATGAATATATCACTCTGATTAAATATTGATATGCTTCTACCTATAGTGGCACTTATAATGTTTGGGTTCTGCTAATAAATCAAACTTACTAAATCTACATTTTATTTCTTCCGTCCTTCATAACATGCAAAATGATAGGTGAATACTGAGTTGTGGTGAGAACATATATGAATTCAGATGCCCTTATGCCCAGTAATATTTCTAGTCTGGCTGCAAATACATGTTTAGTTGACAAGATAACTTAAGAAACATGTTTGTGCAGTTTTGCAAATAAGAGTTGGCCTTGTGAACATTTCAATCAAATTGGATGCTCTTCAGCATAATGACTTTTAGTGTCAGTTCAAAAGTAGATGTTTGTATTGCCGTTTAGTCTTTCAGTTGAATACATTCCTTTCTTTTTATACAAATGAGTGGCTTGCGGACACATCCTCTCTATTCCTCAGTTTGTTTCAGTTTAATACTTTCTTTTGACTTGTGGTCGTATCTAAGCACCCTTTCCCTCCAGGACCTCTCCAGAAAAATACACTGATAGTATGGACTCGCAAGTGTAACTGGTGTCATGTTAAGGAGAATATATGCAAGAGCTTCTGAAAGGGCAAAAGCGGTTTGCATCCAACAACAATTTGCAGCCGAGAAAATATGATGCCTATTTAAGCTACTGAAGAACAAGGAGCATGCAGTGGATATCCGTCACATGCACCTTCCTTTTCCTTGTTGAAGAATTCATATCGTTTCTGCTACTTGTGCTCATTATGTATCTACCACCTGATTGGCTTACTTAATTGTAGTGTCCAGCTTCAGTAGTTTGTGCTGAACTATATAATGGCATGCTCATCTCATGCAAAAATGCATTTGCAAGATGTTTGTAGAAGTTTATAATGGCATGCTCATCTCATGCAAAAATGCATTTGCAAGATGTTTGTAGAAGTTCATGGAGGATGCTTATATCGCTTTTACTGCAAACATAAATGTTTAAATCCAATCCATCTTCTCCTAGTATCAAACACTAATACTACAAATCTTAGTTGGTTTTCCACATCCATTTGAATGATTAAAATTCTGGAACTGATGATAGCAAATCGATAGCAAATCGATCGTTGTTCAACGTCAAACATTACAAGTCGGATTGTCAGTCTGCAGGCCGACAGAGGATTGAGCCGACACTTGTATTCGTGTCATGATGTTCTTCCAACACCTCCCTCAAAAAACGAAAATAAAAATGATGGTTCTTCCAACACCATTCTTCAGGTAGATGAACAATCACAAGCCGGCAACAAAGCATTTAGCCAAACACTTGGTGTATCATCATTCACCACACTAGTATGTACGTACCATATACAAGCATGTTCTTGCAGGAAGGTAAAATTAAGGTAACTGAAGGATGATGATACTAGAGGACAAGATGTGTAAATTTCCAGTTGCTAGATCAAGAAACAAGAGAGCAATCACCAGCTAAGAAAGAAGGTTATCCTATCCGGCGAGGGGGTGGTAGGCGGGCCGATGCGTGTCTTCTCCATGAGACGAACACCTCGAAGCAATGGAACTGGCGTTAGTGTTGGCCCGAAATGGCAAATATAAACTGAAGCATTTGATTAACATAGCGGGCTTCCGAGGATGCATTGTACAGGAGGTATCGGATCACAAACTCTCATGTTTATGGCAAAGAGTAGCAAACGCTAAAACTCAATAAAAACCCTAAATCTTAATTTGATGCCCTAATGAGGGTATGTAAGGCCAACTTCAACACGCAACCCCAAATGGACGTTTGTTTGGTCCGGATTTGGAGCTAGTTTGGTTCGAGTCCTAAGCTTCATGCCTGGACGAAAACCACGCTTGGCACTTGCCTGGTAAGTTCGAAATAAATGCCTAGCCAGGCTAGCCTGAGAACAAGGTGTTTGGTTTGTGTCCTGGGTGTACCTAGCTATTATTTTCCTATCTGTCCATAAATAGCTGCTGGCCCACAACTTCACAGACCAAAAAAGTACTGTTAAAGGCTTCAGGCTTGAGCCAGGCTTCCCATTCTCCATGTCTGGTGCAGGCTAATGATTTTGTCTGGTGTTCCAGCCAGGCTAATGGCCATGTTACACTAGTAGAAAAAGGGTCTAATGTTCAGCTTATTAGTTCCGGTTTGTATTTGAGCCCGCACTAATGTGACCATTAATGCCGGTTCCAACGGCTAGGCGGGCCGCTCTCAGTAGTACCGGTTCGTGGCGAACCTTTAGCACCGGTTCGTGCCACGAACTGGTACTAAAGAGAGTGGTGGCAGGATGTTGTCAGACTGGGGCCCCTCCAGCACCTTTAGTACCGGTTCGTGCCACGAACCGGTAGTAAAGGTCATCCCATATATAAACCCTTCATCCACCCGCGATCGAGCTCGCTCTGTTCTCCCCCCTTTCCCCTCTCCTCTCTGTTCTTCCCCTCTTCCCTCGAGCTCATCACACATTTTGCCCAAATTTTGTCAAGATTTGAAGGCCCCCATCCATTCAAGTGATCAAAAAGGTTGGCAACTTTGTCCTTTCATCTCTCATTGCTAGATTAGCTCTTGCAATGCTTTATATAGTGATTAATTTGTGGGTTTTAGTAATTTGGGAGGAATTATATGTGGTAGTTTATTTGGTTTATATGCAATTTGAGCTGAAAATAACTCTTAGTTTGCATATGTAGGTGTGGTTCACTTAGTGCCTTCCCGTCTCCGTCGTAACCACCGTCGATCGTCCGCACCGACCCATCGCCGGCACCACCTTGTGGTGAGCCTCTTGTTCTTATCTTTTATATATAAAAAAAATCATGTTTGTGTGATTTAGATATATAGTTACTTGTATAATTATCTTACCCGTACGTTGTTTGTTATACATAGTGCCATGGTTTTGATATCCATTCCCGTCGGCCCTCGTCCGTGTTATGATTCAGATGTGGTATATTCTCTTTTAGAACTATTTGTTGCATTTCGTGTTTATGACAAATTATGCCCATCAAGTTGATATAGATATTTTTATCTAGGAGGTATGTGAACCGGAAATTCCAACCGACCCTATTATCGAGAGGTTAAATTTAGTTGAAAGAGAAAACGAGTATTTGAAAGGGAAATTGAAAAGAATTGAGGGGGAGAAGATGGAATTGGAGTTGCATGTTGCCGATGTCGTCGATGATCACAAGATCAAGATGGAGAAAATGCGGTTGAAGATTAGAAAGATTAGAAAATATGCCATTGATAGTGAGGCTTGGTATCATTATGCTGTTGGATCAATTGTTACCTTAGTTACGATCTTGATCACATTTGTTGTTGCATTTAAATGCTTTAGCTAGAGAGTTATTTGTATGTTGCATTTAAGTGTTGTATGAACTTTATGTATGAACTTGTATTAATTTAGTCTATTCGGTGGTGTGTAATGAAGATGAGCTGGCAATGAATGTACGATGACCGATGCTCTCCCCAGTTTGTTGATGGCATGCATACTTTTCTGATTGCGGCTCAGGCAAACAAGCGGGCGGATGGTTTTATGCCTTGTCCATGTGCTGGCTGTAAGAATGGTCACAATTACTCTAGCTCAAGAACTATTCACGTCCACCTGTTTGAGTCCGGTTTCATGCCTCACTATAATGTTTGGACCAAGCACGGAGAAAGATGGGTTATGATGGAAGACAATGAAGAAGAAGAGGACGGCGATAGCAATCCTGGCCATGGGTTCCCTGAATATGATGATACAACAATGTGGGAAGAAGCTGAGCCGGCAATGCGGGAAGAAGCTGAAGAAGAGGCATCAGATGAGCCCACTGATGATCTAGGTCGGGCCATTGCCGATGCAAATAGAAACTGCGCAAGTGAAAAGGAGAAGAAGAAGTTGCAACGCATGTTAACTTCACGCGGTTGATGTATTCCAACGTCTTCTCGAGTCAACCGATCAAGTACTGAATGTTCGGGACCTCCGAGTTCTGCACACGTTCAGCTCGATGACGTTCCTCGAACTCTTGATCCAACAGAGTGTCGATGGAGTCGATGAGTTCCGTCAGCATGACGGCGTGATGACGGTGTTGGTGATGTGATCTGCGCAGGGCTTCGCCTAAGCACTATGAGGATACTATCGGAGGAGTAAACGGTGGAGGGGGCACTGCACACAGCTAAGACAATTGTTGTGCCTTTGGGGTGCCCCCCGCCCCCGTATATAAAGGAGGAGGGGGAGGAGGCCGGCCACTAGAGGCGCGCCATGGAGGGGGGAGTGTTGGAAATATGCCCTAGAGGCAATAATAAAAGTATTATTATATTTCAATGTTCATGATAATTGTCTTTTGTTCATGCTATAACTGTGTTATCCGGAAATCATAATACACGTGTGAACACTTAGACCCCAATATGTTCCTAGTGAGCCTCTAGTTGACTAGCCCGTTGTGATCAATAGATGGTCATGGTTTCCTGACTATGGACATTGGATGTCGTTGATAACGGGATCACATCATTAGGAGAATGATGTGATGGACAAGACCCAATCATAAGCATAGCATAAAAGATCGTATAGTTCGTTTGCTAGAAGCTTTGCCAATGTCAAGTATCTATTCCTTCGACCATGAGATCGTGTAACTCCCGGTTACCGTAGGAGTGCCTTGGGTGTATCAAACGTCACAACGTAATCGGGTGACTATAAAGGTGCATTACGGTATCTCGAAAGTATCTGTTGGGTTGACATGGATCGAGATCTGGATTTGTCACTCCGTATGACGGAGAGGTATCTCTGGGCCCACTCGGTAATGCATCATCATAATGAGCTCAATGTGACCAAGGTGTTGGTCACGGGATCATGCATTACGATGCGAGTAAAGTGACTTGTCGATAACGGACTGAGCGAGGTATTGGGATACCGACGATCGAGTCTCGGGCAAGTAACGCATACCGATTGACAAAGGAATTGCATACGGGTTTGATAGAATCCTCGACATCGTGGTTCAACCGATGAAATCATCGAGGAGCATGTAGGAGCCAACATGGGTATCCAGATCCGCTGTTGGTTATTGCCCGAGAGTCGTCTCGGTCATGTCTGCGTGTCTCCGAACCCGTAGGGTCTACACACTAAGGTTCGGTGGCGCTAGGGTTAGTAGGAAGACTAGTATGTGAATACCGAATGTTGTTGAGTCCGGATGAGATCCCGGACGTCACGAGGAGTTCGGAAGGGTCCGGAGGTAAAGAATAATATATAGGAAATGGTGTTTGACCATCGGGAAAGTTTGGGTTATCGGCAGAAAGTCACGGACCACCGGAAGGGTCCTGGGGTCCACCGGTGGGGCCACCCATCCGGAGGGCCCCATGGGCCATAAGGGAAGGAACCAGCCCACGGGGGCTGGTGCGCCTCAGGCCCACCCCGCGCCTAGGGTTGAAACCCTAGGGGTGGGGCGCCCACCGGCTTGGGGGCACTCCACCCCCTTGGCCGCCCCCCTTGAGATTGGATCTCTAGGGGCCGCCACCGGGGCCTATATAAAGGGGGAGGGGGCTGCTGTACACATCTCCCAAGGCGCAGCCCTCCCTCCCAACACATCTCCTCCTCCGTGAGCTCGGCGAAGCCACAGCCGAGTCTTGCTTCACCACCATCACCACGCCTGTCGTGCTGCCGGTGGTGCTGTCTTCCTCAACCTCTCCTTCCCCTTGCTGGATCAAGAAGGAGGAGGCGTCGCTCGTCCCGTCACGTGTGTTGAGCGCGGAGGTGCTGTCCGTTCAGCACTTGGCATCGGTGATCTGAATCACGTTCGAGTCGACTCCATCATCACCAAACAAGCTTCCGCACGCGATCTACAAGTGGTATGTAGATGCAAACTCTCTCCCGTTACTCGTTGCTTAGATGAACTCATAGATGGATCTTGGTGAAACCGTAGGAAAAATTTTAATTTTCTGCAACGTTCCCCAACAAAGGCATCATGAGCTAGGTCTATCGTAGTTCTCTAATGCACGAGTAGAACACAAATTTGTTGTGGGCGTTGATCTTGTCATCTTACTTGCCTCTACTAGTCTTTTCTTGCTCAACGGTATTGTGGGATGAAGCGGCCCGGACCAACCTTACACGTACGCTTACGTGAGACCGGTTCCACCGATGACATGCACTAGTTGCATAAGGTGGCTGGCGGGTGTCTGCTCTCCCACTTTAGTTGGAGCGGAATCGATGAACAGGGCCCTTATGAAGGGTAAATAGAAGTTGACAAAATCACGTTGTGGTGATTCGTAGGTAAGAAAACGTTCTTGCTAGAACCCAATCGCAGCCACGTAAAAGATGCAACAACAACTAGAGGACGTCTAACTTGTTTTTGCAGCGATTGATCATGTGATGTGATATGGCGAAGTTGTGATGAATGTTGAATTGTGATGTATGAGATCATGTTCTTGTAATAGGATTCACGACTTGCATGTCGATGAGTATGACAACCGGCAGGAGCCATAGGAGTTGTCTTTATTTTTTGTATGACCTGCGTGTCATTGAAGAACGCCATGTAAACTACTTTACTTCATTACTAAGCGCGTTAGTCATAGAAGTAGAAGTAGTCGTTAGCGTGACAACTTCATGAAGACACGATGATGGAGATCATGATGATGGAGATCATGGTGTCAAGCCGGTGACAAGGTGATCATGGAGCCCGAAGATGGAGATCAATGGAGCTTGATGATATTGGCCATATCATGTCACAACTATATATAATTGCATGTGATGTTTATTATGTTTTTACATCTTGTTTACTTAGGACGACGGTAGTAAATAAGATGATCCCTTATAAAATTTCAAGAAGTGTTCTCCCTAACGTGCACCGTTGCTACAGTTAAATCGTTTCTAAGCACCACGTGATGATCGGGTGTGATGGATCCTTACGTTCACATACAACGGGTGTAAGACAGATTTACACAAAAAAACACTTAGGGTTAACTTGACGAGCCTAGCATGTGCGGACATGGCCTCGAACACGGAGACCGAAAGGTCGAACACGAGTCGTATGGAAGATACGATCAACATGAAGATGTTCACCGATGATGACTAGTCCGTCTCACGTGATGATCGGACACGGGCTAGTCGACTCGGATCGTGTAACACTTAGATGACTAGAGGATGTCTAATCTAAGTGGGAGTTCGTAATTTTGATTAAGAACTTTATTATCATGAACTTAGTCTAAAAACCTTTGCAAATATGTCTTGTAGATCAATGGCCAACGCTAATGTCAACATGAACTTCAACGCGTTCCTAGAAAACCAAGCTGAAAGATGATGGCAGCAACTATACGGATCGGGTCCGGAACACGAGGATCATCCTCATAGCTGCCAAGAAACAAGATGTCCTAGAAGCACCGTTAGGTGATCCACTGTTCTCCCAGCGCTGCAAGACGATTTGAACGTCTGGCGACTCGTTCGATGATTACTCCCTCGTTCGATGCGGCATGCTCTACAGCTTAGAACCGGGCTCCAAAAGCGTTTTGAGCATCACGGAGCATATGAGATGTTCAAGAGCTGAAACTAGTTTTCCAAGCTCATGCCCGGTCGAGAGATATGATGTCTCGACAAGTTCTACAGATTGTAAGATGGAGGAAAACAGTTACATCGGTGAGCACATCCGAAGATGTCCGGGTTGCACGCTCGTATGACCCAGTTGAACATTAACCTCCCAGATGAGGCGGTCATTGACAGAATCCTCCATCGCTCCCACCAAGCTTCAAGAGCTTTGTGATGAACTACAACATGCGGGGATGGTAAAGACCATTCTGAAGTGTTCTCAATGCTAAAGTCAGCAGAGGCTGAAATCGAAAGGAACATCAAGTGTTGATGGTCAATAAGACCACTAAGTTCAAGAAGGGCAAGGGTAAGAAGAACTTCAAGAAGGACGGCAAGGATGTTGCCGCGCCCGTAAGTCTGCTGCGGGAAGAAGTCAAAGAATGGACCCAAGCACGAGACTGAGTGCTTTTATTGCAAGGGAAGGGTCACCGAAGCGGAACTGCCCCAAATACTTAGCGGATAAGAAGGCCGCAACACCAAAGGTATATTTGATATACATGTAATTGATGTGTACCTTACCAAGACTCGTAGTAACTCCCGGTATTTGATACCGGTGCCGTTGCTCATATTTGTAACTCACAGCAGAGCTGCGGAATAAACGGAGACTGGCGAAGGGACGAGGTGACGATCTTGCGTCGGGAATGGTTCCAGAGTCAATGTGATCGCCGTCGGCACGCTGCCTCTACATTTACCTACGGGATTAGTTTTGAACCTTAATAATTGTTATTTAGTGCCAAGTTTGAGCATGAACATTGTATCTGGATCTCGTTTGATACGAGATGGCTACTCATTTAAGTCTGAGAATAATGGTTGTTCGATTTATATGAGAGATATGTTTTATGGTCATGCTCCGATGGTCAATGGTTTATTCTTAATGAATCTCGGCGTAATATTACACATGTTCATAGTGTGGATGCGAAAAGATGTAAAGTTGATAACGATAGTCCCACATACTTGTGGCATCGCCGCCTTGGTCACATTGGTGTCAAGCGCATGAAGAAGCTCCATGCTGATGGACTTTTAGAGTCTCTTGATTATGAATCGCTTGACACATGCTAACCTTGCCTCTTAGGCAAAATGACCAAGACTCCGTTCTCCGAACAATGGAGCGAGCAACCAACTTGTTGGAAATCATACATACCGATGTATGCGGTCCAATGAGCGTTGAGGCTCATGGAGGATATCGTTATGTTCTCACTCTCACCGATGACTTGAGTAGATATGGGTATGTCTACTTAATGAAACACAAGTCCGAGACCTTTGAAAAGTTCAAGGAATTTCAGAGTGAGGTGGAGAATCAACGTGACCGAAAGATAAAGTTCCTACGATCGATCGTGGAGGAGAATATTTAAGTCACGAATTTGGCACACACTTAAGAAAATGTGGAATCGTTTCACAACTCACGCCGCTGGAACACCTCAAATAAACGGTGTGTCCGAACGTCGAATCGCACTCTATTGGATATGGTGCGGTCTATGATGTCTCTTACCGATTTACCGCTATCATTTTGGGGATACGCTCTAGAGACAGCTACATTCACTTTAAATAGGGCACCGTCTAAATCCGTTGAGACGACACCGTATGAATTATGGTTTGGGAAGAAACCTAAGCTGTCGTTTCTGAAAGTTTGGGGATGCGATGCTTATGTCAAGAAACTTCAACCTGAAAAGCTCGAACCCAAGTCGGAAAAATGCGTATTCATAGGATACCCTAAGGAAACTGTCGGGTATACCTTCTACTTAAGATCCGAAGGCAAAGTCTTTGTTGCCAAGAACGGATGCTTTCTAGAGAAAGAGTTTCTCTCGAAAGAAGTAAGTGGGAGGAAAGTAGAACTCGATGAAGTACTACCTCTCGAACGGGAAAGTGGTGCAGCGCAGGAAACCGTTCCTGTAATGCCCACACCAACTGAAGAGGAAATCATTGATGATGATCAAGATACTTGGATCAAGTTACTAATTGAACTTCAAGGTCCACAAGGACACGCCCGCACTGAGTGGTACGGCAACCTGTCATGGAAATCATGTTGCTAGACAACAATGAACCTTCGAACTATGAAGAAGCAATGGCGGGCCGGATTCCAACAAATGGCTTGAGGCCATGAAATCCGAGATAGAATCCATGTATGAAAACAAAGTATGGACTTTGACAGACTTGCCCGATGATCGGCGAGCGATAGAAAACAAATGGATTTTTAAGAAGAAGACGGACGCGGATGGTAATGTTACCATATATAAAGCTCGACTTGTCGCTAAGGGTTATCGACAAGTTCAAGGGATTGACTACGACGAGACATTCTCTCCCGTAGCGAAGCTTAAGTCCGTCCGAATCATGTTAGCAATTGCCGCATACTATGATTATGAGATATGGCAGATGGACGTCAAAACGGCATTCCTTAACGGACATCTTAAGGAAGAGCTGTATATGATGCAGCCGGAAGGTTTTGTCGATCCTCAGAACGCTAACAAAGTATGCAAGCTCCAGCGATCCATTTACGGACTGGTGCAAGCATCTCGGAGTTGGAACATTCGCTTTGATGAGATGATCAAAGCGTTTGGGTTTACGCAGACTTATGGAGAAGCCTGCGTTTACAAGAAAGTGAGTGGGAGCTCTGTAGCATTTCTCCTATTATATGTAGATGACATACTCTTGATGGGAAATGATACAAAACTACTGGACAGCATTAAGGCCTACTTGAACAAGTGTTTTTCAATGAAGGACCTTGGAGAAGCTGCTTATATATTAGGCATCAAGATCTATAGGGATAGATCGAGACGCCTCATAGGTCTTTCACAAAGCACATACCTTGATAAGATTTTGAAGAGGTTCAAAATGGATCAGTCCAAGAAGGGTTCTTGCCTATGTTACAGGGTGTGAAACCGAGCACAGCTCGACCACCACCACGACAAAAGATAAAGAAGAGATGAGTGTCATCCCTATGCTTCAGCCATAGGATCTATTATGTATGCCATGCTGTGTACTGACCGATGTAAACCTGGCCGTAAGTTTGGTTGCAAGATACCAAAGTAATCCCGCAAGGAACACCGGACAGCGGTCAAGAATATCCTGAAGTACCGAAAAGGACAAAGGACATGTTTCTCGTTTATGGAGGAGACGAAGAGCTCGTCAGAAGGGTTACGCCGACGCTTAGCTTCGACTCAGATCTGATGACTCTAAGTCACAAACCGGATACGTGTATATGTTGAATGGTGGAGCAAGAAGCTGGTGCAGCCGCAAGCGAGCGTCGTGGCGGGATCTACGTGTGAAGCGGAGTACATGGCAGCCTCGGAGGCAGCGATGAAGCAATATGGGTGAAGGAGTTCATCACCGACCTAGGAGTCATACCCAATGCGTCGGGCCGATCAAACTCTTCTGTGACAACACCGGAGCTATTGCCCTTGCAAAGGAGCCTGGTTTCACAAGAAGACCAGCACATCAAGCGTCGTTTCAACTCCATCCGTGAAAATGTTCAAGATGGAGACATAGAGATTTGCAAAGTGCACACGGATCTGAATGTCGCAGATCCGCTGACTAAACCTCTCGCGTGCAAAACATGATCAACACCGAACTCTATGGGTGTTCGATTCATCACAATGTAACTAGATTAGTGACTCTAGTGCAAGTGGGAGACTGTTGGAAATATGCCCTAGAGGCAATAATAAAAGTATTATTATATTTCAATGTTCATGATAATTGTCTTTTGTTCATGCTATAACCGTGTTATCCGAAATCATAATACACGTGTGAACACTTAGACCCCAATATGTTCCTAGTGAGCCTCTAGTTGACTAGCCCGTTGTGATCAATAGATGGTCATGGTTTCGACTATGGACATTGGATGTCGTTGATAACGGATCACATCATTAGGAGAATGATGTGATGGACAAGACCCAATCATAAGCATAGCATAAAAGATCGTATAGTTCGCTTGCTAGAAGCTTTGCCAATGTCAAGTATCTATTCCTTCGACCATGAGATCGTAACTCCGGTTACCGTAGGAGTGCCTTGGGTGTATCAAACGTCACAACGAATCGGGTGACTATAAAGGTGCATTACGGTATCTCCGAAAGTATCTGTTGGGTTGACATGGATCGAGATCGATTTGTCACTCCGTATGACGGAGAGGTATCTCTGGGCCCACTCGGTAATGCATCATCATAATGAGCTCAATGTGACCAAGGTGTTGGTCACGGATCATGCATTACGGTACGAGTAAAGTGACTTGTCGGTAACGGACTGAACGAGGTATTGGGATACCGACGATCGAAGTCTCGGGCAAGTAACGCATCGATTGACAAAGGAATTGCATACAGGGTTTGATAGAATCTCGACATCGTGGTTCAACCGATGAAATCATCGAGGAGCATGTGGGAGCCAACATGGGTATCCAGATCCCGCTGTTGGTTATTGCCCGAGAGTCGCCTCGGTCATGTCTCGTGTCTCCCGAACCCGTAGGGTCTACACACTTAAGGTTCGGTGGCGCTAGGGTTAGTAGGAAGACTAGTATGTGAATACCGAATGTTGTTCGAGTCCCGATGAGATCCCTGACGTCACGAGGAGTTCCTAAGGGTCCGGAGGTAAAGAATAATATATAGGAAATGGTGTTTCGCCATCGGAAAGTTTCGGGTTCTGGCAAAGCACGGACCACCGGAAGGGTCCCGGGGTCCACCGGTGGGGCCACCCATCCGGAGGGCCCCATGGGCCATAAGGGAAGGAACCAGCCCACAGGGGCTGGTGCGCCCCAGGCCCACCCCTGCGCCTAGGGTTGAAACCCTAGGGGGGGCGCCCACCGGCTTGGGGCACTCCACCCCTTGTCCGCCCCCCTTGAGATTGGATCTCTAGGGGCCGCCACCTGGGGCCTATATAAAGGGGGAGGGGGCTGCTGTACACATCTCCCAAGGCGCAGCCCTCCCTCCCAACACATCTCCTCCTCCGTAGAGCTCGGCGAAAGCCTCGCCGAGTATTGCTTCACCACCATCACCACGCCGTCGTCTCCGGTGGTGCTGTCTTCCTCAACCTCTCCTTCCCCTTGCTGGATCAAGAAGGAGGAGACGCCGCCGTCCCGTCGTGTGTTGAACGCGGAGGTGCTGTCCGCTCAGCACTTGGCATCGGTGATCTGAATCACGCTCGAGTACGACTCCATCATCACCAAACAAGCTTCCGCACGCGATCTACAAGTGGTATGTAGATGCAAACTCTCTCCCGTTACTCGTTGCTTAGATGAACTCATAGATGGATCTTGGTGAAACCGTAGGAAAAATTTTAATTTTCTGCAACGTTCCCCAACAGGGAGTCCTACTAGGACTCCACTCCTAGTAGGATTCGGCCTCCCCTCTTTTTCCTTCTTATGGAGGGGGGAAAGGGGAAAGAGGTGGAGAGGGAGAAGGAAAGGGGGGCCGCGCCCCCACCCCTTGTCCAATTCGGATAGGCAGGGGGCGTGCGCCACCTCCCGTGGCTACCCTCTCCTCTCCACTAAGGCCCATGTGGCCCATTAACTTTACCGGGGGAGGGGGGGGTTACGGTAACCTCCCGGTACTCCGAAAAATCCCCGAACCTCTTCGGAACTATTCCGGTGTCCGTATATAACCTTCCAATATATCAATATTTACCTCTCGACCATTTCGAGACTCCTCGTCATGTCCATGATCTTGTTTGGGACTCCGAACAACTCTCGGTCACCAAAACACATAACTCATATAATACCAATCGTCATCGAACGTTAAGCGTGCGGACCCTACTGGTTTGAGAACTATGTAGACATGACCGAGACACCTCTCCGGTCAATAATCAATAGCGGAACCTGGATGATCATATTAGTTCCCACATATTCTATGAAGATCTTTATCGGTCGAACCGCAATGTCAATATAGTTATTCCCTTTGACATCGGCATGTTACTTGCCCGAGATTCGATCATTGGTATCTTCATACCTAGTTAAATCTCATTACCGGCAAGTCTCGTTACTCGTTCCATAGTGCATCATCCCGCAACTAACTCATTAGTCACATTGCTTGCAAGGCTTCATATGATGTGCATTACCGAGAGGGCCCAGAGATACCTCTCCGCTACTCGAAGTGACAAATCCTAATCTCGATCTATGCCAACCCAACAAACACCTTTGGAGATACCTGTAGAGCATATTTATAACCACCCAGTTATGTTGTGACGTTTGATAGCACATAAGGCATTCCTCCGGTGTCCGGGAGTTGCCTAATCTCATAGTCGGAGGAATATATATTTGACACGAATAAAGCAGTAGCAATAAAACAGAACGATCATTATGTTAAGCTAACGGTGTTGGAAATATGCCCTAGAGGCAATAATAAAAGTATTATTATATTTCCTTGTTCATGATAATTGTCTTTTATTCATGCTATAACTGTATTATCCGGAAATTGTAATACACGTGTGAATACATAGACCATAATATGTCCCTAGTGAGCCTCTAGTTGACTAGCTCGTTGTGATCAGCAGATAGTCATGGTTTCCTGGCTATGGACATTGGATGTCGTTGATAATGGGATCACATCATTAGGAGAATAATGTGATGGACAAGACCCAATCCTAAGCATAGCACAAAGATCGTGTAGTTCGTTTGCTAGAGCTTTTCCAATGTCAAGTATCTCTTCCTTAGACCATGAGATCGTGTAACTCCGGATACCGTAGGAGTGCTTTGGGTGTATCAAACGTCACAACGAATCGGGTGACTATAAAGGTGCACTACAGGTATCTCCGAAAGTGTCTGGGGTTGACACGGATCGAGACTGGATTTGTCACTCCGTAAACGGAGAGGTATCTCTGGCCCACTCGGTAGGACATCATCATAATGTGCACAATGTGACCAAGGGGTTGATCACGGGATGATGTGTTATGGAACGAGTAAAGAGACTTGCCGGTAACGAGATTGAACAAGGTATCGGTATACCGACGATCGAATCTCGGTCAAGTACAATACCGTTAGACAAAGGGAATTGTATACGGGATCGAATGAGTCCTTGACATCGTGGTTCATCCGATGAGATCATCGTGGAACATGTGGGAGCCAACATGGGTATCCAGATCCCGCTGTTGGTTATTGACCGGAGAACGTCTCGGTCATGTCTACATGTCTCCCGAACCCGTAGGGTCTACACACTTAAGGTTCGATGATGCTAGGGTCATAAAGGAAATTTGTATGTGGTTACCGAATGTTGTTCGGAGTCTCGGATGAGATCCCAGACGTCACGAGGAGTTCCGGAATGGTCCGGAGGTAAAGATTTATATATTGGAAGTCCTGTTTTGGTCACCGGAAAAGTTCCGGGTACTATCGGTAATGTACCGGGACCACCGGGAGGGTCCCGAGGGTCTACCAGGTGGGGCCACCAGCCCCAGAGGGCTGCATGGGCCAAGTGTGGGAGGGGACCAGCCCCAGGTGGGCTGGTGCGCCCCCCACCAAGGCCCAAGGCGCCTAGGGCTGGGGGAAACCGTAAATGGGGGCGCCTCCCTTGCCTTGGGGGCAAGGCAACCTTCGCCTCCCGCCTCCTCAGATTGATCCGAGGGGCCGGCCTCCTCTCCTTGCCCCTATATATATGTGGGGGTGGGAGGCAGCCGCAACACATGTTCAGCGCAGCCTCCCCTCTCCCAAGTACTCCTCCTCTCCGCGGTGCTTGGCGAAGCCTGCAGATAGCCACGCCTCCACCACCACCACGCCGTTGTGCTGCTGCTGGATGGAGTCTTCCTCAACCTCTCCCTCTCTCCTTGCTGGATCAAGGCATGGGAGACGTCACCGGGCTGTACGTGTGTTGAACGCGGAGGTGCGGTCCGTTCGGCACTAGGATCTCCTGTGATTTGGATCACGACGAGTACGACTCCTTCAACCCCGTTCTCTTGAACGCTTCCACTTCGCGATCTACAAGGGCATGTAGATGCACTCTCCTTTCCCTCGTTGCTGGTTTCTCCATAGATAGATCTTGGTGACACGTAGGAAAATTTTGAATTTCTGCTACGTTCCCCAACAAACGGATGGGTCTTGTCCATCACATCCTTCTACTAATGATGTGATCCCATTATCAAATGACAACTCATGTCCATGGCTAGGAAACTTAACCATCTTTTGATCAACGAGCTAGTCTAGTAGAGGCATACTAGGGACACGTTGTTTTGTCTATGTATCCACACATGTATCAAGTTTCCAGTTAATACAATTCTAGCATGAATAATAAACATATACCATGAATAAGGAAATATAAAATAACAACTTTATTATTGCCTCTAGGGCATATTTCCTTCAGCCACACATTAGGGAGGTGGGCATCTGACCACGACAACGGGTTGCCGGTCTCCCAGTACCGGCGGCAGACCTCGACCTTCACGTACGTCTTGTAGCAAGGCGCGGCCGGCAGAGGGGAGATGAAGAAATATGCTGGCGAGGTGGAGTGGCTGGCCGCACTTCCAGACGAGGCCGACAACAACCCCGCCTCATGGTTGTGCTTGGTCTTCATGCCGGGGTGCCACTTCTAGAAGCCCATGGCCGGGGGGAGATGAAGAAATATGCTGGTGAGGTGGAGTGGCTGGCCGCACTTCCAAACGAGGCCGACAACAACCCCGCCTCATTGTTGTGCTTGGTCTTCATGCCGGGGTGCCACTTCCAGAAGCCCATGGCCGGGGGGAGCGAGCTCGATGATGTCTGCTAGAACTACGTCGGTATTTCCGCAAAGAGGAAGGGATGATGCAGTATAGCAACGGTAGGTATTTCCCTCAATGATGAGACCAAGGTTATCGAACCAGTAGGAGAACCTCCTCACAACCACGTAAACAACACCTGCACACAAATAACAAATACTCGCAACCCTACGTGTTAAAGGGGTTTTCAATCCCTCTCGGGTATGACGCCTCAAGATAGGCAAATAAAGTGAGGTAAAAGTGGTAGATAGGATAAATAGATCGCGGAAAAATAAATTGCAGCAAGGTATTTTTTAATTTTTAGTTTAATAGATCTGAAAATAAATGGAAAGGAAAATAGATCACAAAGGCAAATATGATGAAAAGAGACCCGGGGGCCGTAGGTTTCACTAGTGGCTTCTCTCGAGAAAAATAGCAAACGGTGGGAAAACAATTACTATTGGGCAATTGATAGAACTTCAAATAATCATGACGATATTCAGGCAATGATCATTATATAGGCATCACATCCAAGATTAGTAGACCGACTCCTGCCTACATCTACTACTATTACTCCACACATCGACCGCTATCCATCATGCATCTAGTGTATTAAGTTCATGGAGAAACGGGGTAATGCAATAAGAACAATGACATGATGTAGACAAGATCTATTTATGTAGAAATAGACCCCATACTAGATCCCATCTTGTTATCCTTAATGGTAACGATACATACGTGTCGTTTCCCCTTCTGTCACTGGGATCAAGCACCGTAAGATCGAACCCATCACAAAGCACATCTTCCCATTGCAAGATAAATAGATCAAGTTGGCCAAACAAAATCCAAATATCGGAGAAGAAATACGAGGCTATAAGCAATCATGCATATAAGAGATCAAAGAAGACTCCAATAACTTTCATGGATAAAAACATAGATTTGATCATAAACTCAAAGTTCATCGGATCCCAACAAACACACGGCAAAAGGCTTACATCATATGGATCTCCAAAAGACCATTGTATTGATAATCAAGAGAGAGAGAGAGAGAGAGAGAGAGAGAGAGAGAGAGGAAGCCATCTAGCTACTAACTATGGACCCGTAGGTCTACAAAGAACTACTCACACATCATCGGAGAGGCACCAATGGAAGTGGTGAACCCCTCCGTGACGGTGTCTAGATTGGATCTGGTGGTTCTGGACTCTGTAGCGGTTGAAATTGATTTTTGTCGACTCCCTTAGGGTTTCTGGAATATTGGGGTATTTATAGAGCAAAGAGGCGGTTCAAGGGGCACCCGAAGTAGGCACAACCCACCAGGGCGCGCCTGGGCCTCCTGGCGCGCCGTGGTGGGTGCTGCCCTCCTCGAGGCACCCCCCAGGTGTAGCCTTGGCCAACTGGATGTCTTCTGGCCCAAAAAAATCCTCAAAAAGTTTCGCCGCGTTTGGACTCAGTTTGGTATTGATTTTCTGCGATGTAAAAAACTTGCAGAAAACAACAACTGGCATTGGGCACTATCTCAATAGGTTAGTACCAAAAAATGATATAAAATGATTATAAAATGATTGTAAAACATCAAAGAATGATAATATAACAGCATGCAATAATCAAAAATTATAGATACGTTGGAGACGTATCAGTCATGGCGGCTAGGGTTTGGTCTCCGATGAAGGGGCCAATGGTGGGGAAGTAATGGGGATGGGGACGTGGAAGTGGCAATGAAAGTCCACTGCTTCCCCATAAAAAAGGACGTGGCCGGGAGGCTGTCTGAGTGGCTGACTTGCAGGCCCAACCATCCGTGCGCATTGACTAGCGTTGGTGGGAGGTGGTTGGGTGCCGAGACGCGGGCTGCAACACCCTCAGTGTCATGCTACAGTAACCTCACACTAATGATGCCATGTCACCATGCTTATTAAGCATAATTGCCCCTTGATTAAAACCAAGTTCAAATTCAATTCTAAATAAAGTCAAAATAAATATTTCTTTAAACAACTAACCAGAATTGTTCAAAATATGTCATAAATCCCCTAGCAGTGTACAAATATCACAAGCTCCATTTGGATGCCCAAGTTATTACTGGTAATTATTTGAGAGGTCCCACAACATTCAATTCGGCATTTCTAAAACAAACTATTATTTATTTAACTCCAATCTCTCCCAAACTTTTTGTGGAAGTGCCTAAATTTGCAAAGTGAATTATGGGAAAAGTCACGTAATTTACATAACTTATTAAAGGCTATTAACAATTAAGTCAAAACAGAATAAAAGTAAAACAAAAGGAAGAGAAAAGGTATAAAACTAAAAGCCTCACTGTATACTCTAGCCCACTTGCTACAGTGCAGGCCCATCCCATCCCCGTGCCTTCTTCTCCCTCTGTTCACCAGAGGCTCCGTGGACGGGCGCGACGCGTCCATGGCCGGGATTGCCACGTGCCGACCTTCCCGCGGCTTCCCCGGTGGATAAGGCCGCCCTCGACGCCTCCTCCCTCTGCTTCCAAACCCTAGCACGGCCAATCCCCCTCGCTTGCCCTCTTCCCCCTCTATTTTGCTCCCCCGAGCGTGCTCGTCGCTGCGCCATCGCCGTTGACGCGCCCTGGATCGTCCCCTCGCCGCGCAGGCCTGTCCAGGAAGACCGCCGTTGTCTTCTACATCGGTCTCGAGGCCGGTTCGGAGCCGGGAAGCCCTCACGCCGTCGCGACAGTCGATCCCCTGCGTCGGCCATTGCTCCTGCCTCGTCGTCGACCTGCGCATCCCCGACCAGCTCCGACCTCTTCGACCCTCCTCTGCATCCCCTGTGAGCCTTCGCTCCTTCTCCTACTCTTTTCCCATCGGGTTAGGTCTCATAGCGCGTCGCGCATCCGAATCCCGCTCCCGTGTCCAGGACCGCGCCCACGCGCGCCCGCCTCTCTCTGCTTGGCCGCGCCCAGCGCATGCGTTCCCCCAGTGGCCGCTGGCGCCCGCTGCTGCTCTCTACCGTGTCCGCCCGCCGCGTTGCCATCGTCGCCGCAGCCTCCTCCTCACCCCGCTCTTGCCGCCCACTGGCTCCACGCCATGCCCGCTGAGCGCGCCTGCTGTCGCCACCGTCCCGCGCGTCTTCTCCCTCGCCCAGGCCGCGACCTGCTTGCTAGCTACTGCTTGCTAGCTGCTGTTGCTGCTGCGCCACACACCCGTGCTCGGCTCCGCCTACCGCCGCTCGCCGCTGCCTGGTAGCGCTGCAGCCGCTGTTGGCAGCTGCCGGTGCCCCGCTCCCCATGCGAGCTCGGCCCTTCTTGCGACCAGCGCTCCGCCGCTCGCCGTCATCCTCTAACAGCCGCGCCCGGCCAACCCCACCGCGCCCCGCCCGCGCGGCCCGCTACGGCGCCCGCATCGGGACTCCTCTTCCGTGCCGCCTCTGGCCACCATCCCCGGTGCCCGCCCGGCCGCCGCCGCCGGCCAGGCCGCGCCCGTGGCCCCTGCAGCCGCTGCCGGCGAGGCCGCGCCCGTGGCCCCTGCAGTGGCCGCAAGAGCACGCCCAGCCGTGGCCTCTGCCATGCAGCCAGATCCTCTAACTTAGAGAAGCAAAGTCACGGTGCTAAAATGCAATTCTAGTGTAAAATGAAGAAGGAATGTTAGAGACATTTAACAGATTATTTACTATTGATATATACTGTACACATAAAGAATCTATAATTAACGGATTTGCTATTTTACAGTCGACTGTTTTTCAATTCGTTGCCATTCAAATATCGGTCTGTCCGTTCTAGCGCAGAGATTCGCGCTGGAAGGTGTGGTTTTCGGGCTGGTTTCTGTCGGGCGCGTTTTTTTCCTTTTGTCCCGGCCCGTTAAGGCCGCCCCGGTCCTTTACCGCCTGGTTCTTGAATTTTCTCTGTCTTTTTCCCATTTTCATTTCGGTGGCACTGTTTCGATAAGGCAGAGAGGAAGAGGCGCTCGAGCGGCGGAGGAGCGGAGGCGATTCCCGTGGTTCATGTCGATTCTGAGATCCCCTTCCGCTCGAGCTTAATTTATCTTCCCTTTCTCTTTGTTCCTCGGCTGCCCCGATTGGTTGTTCTCGTCTCTCTCTCCCCCCTGTGTGATCTAGGTCTCTCCTCTGTTTCTGCTATTGTAGCTTTGAGAACTATGTATGTTCTGGTGTTGAATTGATGGATGGTGTATGTTCCTGCCCGTGTTTGGTGAAGATTTCCTTGCTCTTGTAGATTTTCCTCTGGTTAGGTCTTTAGCTCGTTCATGTTTGAATCCCCTCGGGTGTAGGCGCTAGTAGGTGTTTCGTTTCCTGTAGTCGTTGGTAGGTGTCTAGATTTAGTGATTCCTTTGGACTTTTTTATTGTTAGGGTTGGTGATTTTGCTTTGGTAAGGGTCTCTGTATTGCTTCGTGTGGCTTGTCCTTGGGATTATCCCTTGTATCCTCTTGATTTTTCATTAGATGTATGTAATTTGGGGTAGGTTAGATGTAGGTGTTTGTTTCCCTGGTTTAGGATTGTCGTAATTTCAGAGATTAGTTCTGCTATATTTCTTTGCCATGATGATTCTCCAGTGGATGTCGTTGATTGTATTTTTTCTGCAACCCCCTGTGTTTTAGCCCTGCAATTACCCTTATGTTGTCAGTCTTAGATCCCCCCGATACATTTTTTCAGTTTCCTTTGTATTAGAGTGTAAGCTTAGGTATTAATGTGTACTTTCAGTAGTATTTTCGTGGTAAATCCTATGCACTTAGTCATCTATTTGGCAGCAGTTTTCATGTGCTTACATCGTTGTTTATGTTCTTGCCCTAAATTTTTGTGTAGGGTTTTCATGACACTATAATAGTCATCTGATTTGTAGTGTAATTCCCATGCTTAGTCAGTGTATTTTTTAGATATATTACGGTGTAATTTACCCCACAATTACACTGTATTTCCCATGAATTTCCTCTATGTTTTTCTTTTTTTCTTAGGCTACTTCTTTTACACTGTAATATTCATCTGATTTGTAGTGTTATTCCCATGCTTAGTCACTGTATTTTTTAGATATATTACAGTGTAATTTACCCCACAATTACACTGTGATTCCCAAGAATTTCCTTTATGTTTTTCATTTATCTTAGGCTACTTCTTTATCTGATTTGATGTGTAATGTACCCGAGAATTCCACTATAATTCCCATGAATTTCATGCAGGTTTTCAATCGTAAGCTTCTTCATCACATTAAGTGTAATTTTCAGAACTATGGTCCCTCTAGGCTACTAGGTTTGATTTATATTGCATTCATTTTTGGAACCTTTTTTGAAGTCTGCTGCTTAACTTGCAATTTCACAGCAAGTGTAATTTCAGGGGCAATCGACACTGCAAATTTAGGTCAATTACAATGGAAATCAGAGTGTAATTTCAGTACACTTGCACTGTAATTTGAGGGATTTTACAGTATAAATTTAGGGAAATTACTACTGCAATTCATGTGCAATATTCAGTGTAATTTACAGGGCAATTACTGTGTAAATCACAGGAAAATTACACTGTAATTCTTGTGCAGCTCACTGTAAGTCATAGGGTAGTTACAACGTAATTTCCAGGGCAATTTTGTTTGGTTTGTCTTTATTCGGTAATATCATTTTTCTAGATAGTTTTTTGTGGTTTGTCAATGTCAGATGATACTCTGAAACCTGCAAATCTACAGATTTATAATGTAATTCAACAGCACATTTACTCTATAACTCCACCGTAAAACTGTAAATATACTAGTGTGATTCAAATGATTCACTACTGTAAATTACAAATGAGGTTGACAGACTTACACTAATTTATAGTGGTATAATCTACAGTTCTTACACTGGTAATATGCAGTAGTTTTTTTCCATAATTTTCAAGGTGTGCTCATGTAATTACAGTGCTATTCTTGTTCTATGGTTGATCTACTTTGTTTTCATGTACACCCCCCTCTTTGTTTTGTTGTTTTGGCAACGGGTCTAGTTGAGTGCAACCCGTTGGGCATTTAAGAGTTTTTTCCGAGATATTATACTGTATTTTATAGTGTATTCCATTGTAGTTTTTGCAGTCAAATTGAACTGCAATTGCATTTGACTTTTACAGTGTAAGCACAATGTTTTTTCAGTGTAATTACAGTGTATATTCAGTGTAATTAGAGTGTATGTAATTTTTTCAGTAGATATTCAGAGTAACACACTGTATGTAATTACTGTGAATATTCAAAGTAATTACAATGGACATTTAACTATTTAAGTGGAATTTCAGAGTTATTAAACTGTATTTCCAATGTATCTTTGTAGTTAAATTGAACTGTGATTACACTTTTTTATAGAGTAAGTGCTGTGCTTTTTGACTGGGATTTTCACTGTAATTACTCAGTGTGTATGTTCACTAGGATATTCTGTTTGGGGATGTGAACATGTGGGCACACATGCTACTAATTAAACTATCTAGTTATCCCTTGCCTGATTCATGTGGGTTTCGTATACAGTGTGTGCTTTTTTCTTCCACTATATAGTTTGTTCTGGCTTTATCTGTGCTTTACAATGTTAGTGAACTGTCCAGTTCATGTTTCCTCTCTTGATTTGTGCATTACATTTGCTGTTTTCACATGTCCTGGAAAAATTTCTCTCTTGCAAAATTCACTAGCATCAAAGTAGGGATTGGAATTGGAGAATCTTCGGAACTGAGAGAATTGGGACCCCTTCCCTGACCTTTTTACTGTCCGGGCGTAATTGTGGTCTAGTTTTAAGAAGCCGGGTCTAGGGCATCAAACCCGTTATGGTCCAGATGGGATTTTAGGCTGGGCCGTTTCAGTCCTGATACATCAATGCGCTGCTTTTGCTGTTCGTCGACATACATACAGCCAAAGGAGGAAATAAAGAGCATACACGGGTCAGCTGCCTATTTGGTGCAAAATTTGATTGTAATTCAATTGGATTTCAGCCGACTGTCAAATAGACAGTCCCATAATTAATTATATTTCATCATCAAATTATTTGTATGTAATGATTATAAATGTACCCATTAAATTTGTGATTTACAAATTAATTTAAATTATTTTAGCCATAATCATATGGATTGAGAGAAGGAAAGTTATGGTATTGTAGCTTCTCTAACTTTCCTTCTTAATGTTAGAGGATCCGGTTCTCTCTGCCACTGCCTTTTGGGCTAACCCCATGCTCCTAATTAGTTTAGTAACTAACCCCCCTCACTAATCCCCACTGACAATTGGCCAGGGCCTGATGCTCCTAATTAGTTTAGTACCCATTAAATTAACAAAAAAACTGTTAATTGAGGCAGTGCCTTTATGTTATGATTTTTTGAATTAATAATATTCCAGGAAATTTCAGAAAGTTGTTTAAACTTTGAAAATTCATAGTAAATAAACCACGAGTCGGATGAAAATCTTTTATATAAGAAAAAAATTCAGAAAAACGAGGAGGATCTGTTGGTGCCCTCCATGTAGCTGTTCATGCCTCTAAAAACGCAAACATGGAACCTTTCCCCCTCTTTCATCTGACCGAAAAATGCCAGACACCAGGAAAACAACCCGAATGTTTTCCCTCTCCGTATGTAACCTGTAGTACTGCATTAGCTCACCCCTAGTTCAGCGTTTTGCCATGTTATGCTTTGTTATGCTATGTTTGCTTTATATTTATTGTTTCTTCCCCCTCTTCTCTCCGGTAGACCACGAGACCGCTGTCGATGCCACTGTGATCGACTACGTCACCGACGACCCTTCTTCCTCTTCATCAGAGCTTCCAGCCAAGCAAAACCCCCATTGATCATTCCGATATCGCCCATTCCCTTCTATCTTATGCTTGCATTAGAAATGCTACTGTTTTTTGTATGATCCTACTCTGATGCATAGCCTGTTTTTGTTACTTGTTTTCATACCTTACGTGCTTATTCTAAACTGCTTAGTATAGGCTGGTTAGAGATCCATCAGTGACCCCCACCTTGTCCCAGATGCCCTGCTTTATGTTCGATGACTCGATCAACGTGATCGACGTCCAGGCCCCAACACCGCACATCACCCCCCTTAGTTATACGACTCTGAGAGTTATTATCGAGTGCCGAGGGTGATACCTCATTAGCACTTCTGATGTTAACCCTGTAGTGTAGCTATTCAGTCTTGGTCATCGAGGGTGACTCCTCCTTCACCACTCCCGATAACGATGCTGTCGTGCAACCCCTCAAGTGTGGATCATCGAGGGTGATTCCTCCAAGTCCACCTTGACGGTTACATCGAGTGGGAATCCATTGAGGGTGATTCCTCAGGTTTCCCCCTTGCTGTTTTGGACACACGGTTACTTTGACTTACCACAGAACCATGATGACATCGGGTCGGCCCCGATGGTTACTCGCAAGTGATGTGAAGTCGGGTTGATCTGGAGGATCCCGCAAGTTTTCCACGCGGCGCGGCCGGGCATTCGTAGCCCTTGCCGCAAGTTCATGAGACGGGGCGACGGGACCACATATCGTGGATCATTGATCGTTACCGCACTACAAAGACACTAACGGTTTGGATATTTGATCTGAGTAGGCCTCTGGCCTTTTTTGCACTAACCACCATGCGGGGAATAAGTATGGGCACTCTGCGTCGTATGTATCAGCCAAAAGCTGAACGGACGTCAGCGATGGAGCGGCGCGCGCCGAGTTGGACTGCGTAAGCACCTGCCTTATTTAAGGAGGTAGCTAGGTCTGCTCACCGGTCGCCCACGCAACATGCAAGAGTGCAAAGGGCGATGGGCCCAAGACCCATGCACGCTTAGGATGTAGACCGACGTGCCGGCCTCTCTATTGAGCCTAGGTAGGACTGAAGTGTGTTGATCGGCCGAGGCCGGTCATGACCTGATGGTGTGTCCGGCCGGAGTTGGTCAAGCATGTTGGGTTAGTTGGTGCACCCCTGTAGGGAAGTATTCTATCTATTTGAATAGCCGTCTCCATGGCAACGGAAGCTCGGAGTTGTATCCCAATCGATACAACTAGAACCGGATACTGAATGCTGAGGCATGTTATGGATATGTGGCTCCGGGATTGCTTTCTCGCAGGGAATCGAGAAAGGATCTCTGGGCGCTATTGTTACAACATGTTTGTTAAATATAAAGTGCTATTCTATACTCTTCTGGATGCTACAAGATGCTTGGAGCTGCTTGAATATGCTACTCTTCGATAGGCTAGGCTTTCTCCTTCTCTTCTGGCATTCTGCAGTTCAGTCACAGATACTACCCATTTCATTGATAGCGATGCATATGTAGTGTAGATCCTTGCTTGCGAGTACTTTGGATGAGTACTCACAGTTGCTTTGCTTCCTCTTTTTCCCCTTTTCCTTTCTTCTCGGACGTCGCAACCAGATGGTGGAGCCCAGGAACCAGATGCCACCTTCGACGACGACTACTACTACACCAAGGGTGCCTACTACTACGTGGAGGCCGACGACGACCAGGAGTAGTTAGGAGGCTCCCAGGCAGGAGGCCTTGCCATTTCGATCATGTTGCTTTTGTGCTAGCCTTCTTAAGGCAAACTTGTTCAACTTATGTCTCTACATAGATATTGTTGCTTCCACTGACTCTTGTGTATTCGAGCCCTCGAGGCCCCTGACTTGTTATATAAAGCTTGTATTATTTTAATTTGTGTCTAGGGTTGTGTTGTGATATCTTCCCGTGAGTCATTGATCTTGATTGTACACATTTGCGTGTATGATTAGTTTACGATTGAATCGAGGGCGTTGATACGTCTCCAACCACTACAAGAAACCTGTTAATTCATGACGGATTTTCGGTGACGTTCTCTAGTTTGTCACAGAAATCGTCATGATTCGTCAAGATAAGATTGGCCTGCGGAAAGGTAGCCCCTTCATGACGGCCGTAGAGGAACCATCACAGAATCCGTCATGGATCGACGAGCTGGACCAGCACAGATGGCTCATGTTGACGTGGCATGCTGGGTAGAATAGAGAGCGATCCTGCGTGAGGCAAAGTATGCGTTCTGATTGGTCGAATCTACCAGCCCACGGATCAAGCTCCCAGCCGTCCGATTTCCTGAGATCCAACGGGTGGCACACAATCCATATCCCTTTCTTCTCTCTCCCCTTACCCCACAGCCGCCGGCCGCCTCTCCTACCACTTCTCCCGTGCCTTCCTCCCATCTCCTCAAACCATTGACTTCCCTGATCTCCACCATGCTTCCCCTCCCAGCTCCTCTCTCGTTGGATTCTCCCAGTCGAGGTGCTCAGAGACCGCACCACCGGTGTGCCATCCAGGCCGCGCCGGCGCGCCGTCCGGGTCACCCACACCGTCCGGGGTCCAGTGTACGACTAGATCTGGTGATCTAGCAGCCGAATCCATCGTGCTAGCAACGTCACCTGCTACCTCCTCTCCGACTACAACCACCCCACCACATCAATTCGAGCGCGCGGCCCTCTGCTCCACCCAGCCACCACCCCATCCACGGCCAGAACCGGTGAGATGTCCGCTTCGAGCCGCCATTTTCTTCCTAATCTCAACCCCGCGTCGTCCGTTGGTGGAGGCAACGACCGGATCCGTCGAGGTCGCGCCGGGATCCCAAGCTTCTGGTCCTCCCCGCCTTCTCCTCCATCGACGGCAGGCAGCATAAACGTGCAAGCCACGCATGACTGCTCCGGCCAGAGGAGGGCGTGAGGTGCGACGCGACGCCATGTGGTGCAGCCGGGAGTGACGTCGGCGGGCATCGTCTCAATGTGGTGCCACTCCGACAGCCAAAGCTGGCGCCCAACTCGGATCTACCGAACCTAGGCGCTGGTTCCGGTGGGCATGTGATTCTGCGTTCATCAGGAGAGCATCCAGTCCCCTACTTCTGAGATTTATTATTAGTTCATATCTGCATCCCTATTCTTTGTTGTGAGATTTGTTTGGCTATGTTAGGTTCCCAAACTAGAGAGAATCGATGGTTTGATTTAAGTTGGGATGCTACTTCGGTCTTCAAGATCTGGGCGGACAAATCAGCGGCTTCTCTCATGGGCTCGGTCACCTTTGGTTTTCTGATGGCTCGACGGCGACGAGATGGACAGCAGCAGACTGGTTGCTATAGAGAGATTTTGACGGACCAATTTGTTTTTTTTCTAGTTTCTCTGCAAAAGGGAGCTGTTGTAATATGCGTTTGTGTGTTTCATTTTTCTTTTATTTCTGGCTGTAATTTTTATTTGTGTGCGTTTGTGCAATATTTTTATTTAATGATATGAGCAGGAATATATTTTTTGACATATTTCTGCTAGAAATCTCAAGAGACAAAACATAGCGGGACTTGTCTAAAGATACTTTTAATGGTAACTAGTGGGCAAAACTCTAATTGGGCCACAACTATAATAAGGGGGCCAAGATTCTATCTGGGTGGATAATAACATGGGCCGAGACTAGGAAGTGGGACAAAATCCTAATGGGCCATCACGTCAGATTCACGTTGGCTGCCATGTAGGACGATGACGTGGCATGCGTGTTAACGCCGTTGTTAGCCCGTCTGTTAAGTGCCATCATGACGGTCAAGAGCCGTCATGGATCCATGGTAGTCGAATTATGACGCGATATACATGACGGACTCCAGGTCCGTCATGGGTGATCTTCCGTGATGGTCTTTTACTGATTTGTGACGGATTAGGACTGTCATGGACTAACAAAATTCTTGTAGTGAACGTATCTATAATTTTTGATTGCTCCAGGCTACTTTATCTACTGTTTTGGACTATAATGGGCTTTATTTTCCACTTTTATATTATTTTTGGGACTAACCTATTAACCGGAGGCCCGAATTGCTTGTTTTTGCCTTTTTCAAGATTTCAAGAAACAAAATATCAAACGGAGTCCAAACGGAATGAAACCTTCGAACGTGATTTTCTCATCGATAAGATCCAGAGACTTGGACCTCCGTCAAGAAAGCCACGAGGCGGTCACGAGGTGGAGGGCGCACCTCCCCGGGCGCGCCTCTACCTCGTGGGCCTCAAGCTCCACCGACGCATCCTTCCTCCTATATATACCTACATATCCCGTATGATTAGAATAGGAGCCAAAACCTAATTCCACCGCCGCAATCTTCAGATCCACGAGATCCCATCTTGGGGCCTGTTCGGAGCTCACGGAGGGGCATCCACCACGGAGGGCTTCTACATCATCACCATAGCCCCTCCGATGAAGTGTGAGTAGTTTACTTCAGACCTTCGGGTCCATAGCTAGTAGCTAGATGGCTTCTTCTCTCTTTTGGATCTCAACACAATGTTCTCCCCTTCTTGTGGAGATCTATTCGATGTAATCTTCTTTTTGCGTGTGTTTGTTGTGACCGATGAATTGTGGGTTTATGATCCAAGATTATCTATGGAAAATATTTGATTCTTCTCTGAATTCTTTTATGTATGATTGAGTTATCTTTGCAAGTCTCTTCAATTATCCGCTTGGTTTGCCCAACTAGATTGGTAGTTTTGCAATGGGAGAAGTGCATGGCTTTGGGTTCAATCTTGCGTGTCCTTACTCAAGGATGTAAAGAGTTGCAAGGCATGTATTGTATTGTTGCCATCGAGGATAACAAGATGGGGTATTTACCATATTGCATGAATTTATTCCTCTACATCATGTCATCTTGCTTAAAGCGTTACTCTGTTTTTAACATAATACTCTAGATGCATGTTGGATAGCGGTCGATGAGCGGAGTAATAGTAGTAGATGCAGAATCGTTTCGATCTACTTGTCACGGACGTGATGCCTATGTACAAGATCATTGCCTAGATATACTCATAATTATGCTCAATTCTGTCAATTGCTCAACAGTAATTTGTTCACCCACAATAGAATACTTATGCTCTTGAGAGAAGCCACTAGTGAAACCTATGCCCCCCGGGTCTATTCTCATCATATCAATCTATATCACTTTATTTACTTGCTTTGTTTTTACTTTGCCTTTACTTTTTACTTTGCATCTATCTATCAAAAATACCAAAAATATTATCTCTATCAGATCTCACTCTCGTAAGTGACCGTGAAGGGATTGACAACCCCTAAGCGTTGGTTGCGAGTTGCTATCGTGTTGTGGAGGTACGAGGGACTTGCGCGTGACCTCCTACTGGATTGATACCTTGGTTCTCAAAAACTGAGGAAAATACTTATGCTACTGTGCTGCATCATCCTCTCCTCTTCAGGGAAAACCAACGCAAGCTCGAGATGTAGCAGGCGTCACATGGGCCCGAGGCGGATGCCGAGACGTTGCGTGCCCGTCTGTTTGCTGTCCGTGTGACCGTAGAGCTCGCTCAACTATGCGTCTGGAATGGGTCAAGCCAGACAAAAAACACACACAATTTGGTGATGGGATGCGCGTTGGTCCGGCTCGTTTGTCCGTTTGGGCCCACACGGACGCGGCCGGACCATTTAGGGGTCTGCGTTGGAGGGGGTGGCGTTCTATCGGATGCAGTCATTTCGGGCATCTCCAGCTGTTCGCCCCCCAGGGGCTAGAAAAAAGCCCCGCTTGGGGGCGAATCGACGATATTTTCGGCGTGGGGGCTATCGGCTTCCCAGCCGCCGCCCCCAGGTCGGCACCAGACGCCCTCTTTTAATTTATATAAAAAAACATAATTGGGCAAATTTCGACAAACACGACATACATTCGGCAATATTTAGGCGGTTCATAGTTTTTTTACATATAGAAACATAATAATAAGTCTACTAAAAAGAAGAAGAAAAAACGGCCGTGCCTATAGGTCGAAGAACGCGCTGAACACGCCGAAGTCGCCACCGTCATCGTCCTCCTCCTCCTTCTCCTCCTTCGCACGGACGTCCCTGTTGGACCCTTGCCCGTGGCCCCCCTGGCAGGCTGGTTTGGCCGGCGGCGGCACCTCCTCATCGTTGTCATCGAGAATGACGACGCCTCCCTCATCACGGCCACGGCGACAAGCGGCGATCTCCTCCAGGGCGCTGGCATTGGCGCTCCAGCTCCGTTCGCGCCCAGTCCTCCCCCGCCCACTTCATGGCGGCCTCGTCATCGAAGATGGCCTCGTCATCGTGCTCGCGCTTCACGGGGCCGAGCCCCGGCTCCGTCTTCGGCCTGACGAGGCGGGGGGAACCCGAGTAACCGTTGCCGCCCTCGTTGATGACGACGCCGCGGTTGCGCCGGCCGAGCGGCTGTGCATGCATGGGAAGAGAGGGGGGCTGCGGGCGGGGTGCGTCCACTGGCGATGGGTGCTGTCCTGAAATCATTGCTTGAAGCTCAGTCTTCGTTCCTTCACGCCTGATGTCATCTCCGCGTTTGATTATACTAGAGTGCGTGTCTCGCTTGTTTGCGCTAGGTCCTTTATTCCCGAGTAATATAAATATGCCTGATTTAACAACAACGTATTCCCATAAGCATTTGAAAAAAATCCTTGAAATGAGAGAGTACGTGATATTTGTATTGACGTATGCGAGCTCTAGTAGTTGGTCCTTAAATCTCTGAAAACTTAAGTTGGTGTAGTAGGAATGCCCTCATCACTTTGACTGGAGAATTAGAAACACTTTATAATGCCATCACACTATGTCATATAACTACATGATACCTGAGCCTTGCCGCAGGAATTGGTTGCTATATATTTCAATGAAGTTGATTGTATGATCATGATTACTCGGAAATGATATATCGCATTTCTTCAATCTAACCATATGTTCCCTTAGTTACCAGCTAAAAGGAAATTATAAAATAGCCAAGAGGAAAATTGGGTATGAAGAACGCATGCATGCATGAAATTAATGGTAAAGCTAATTTAGTTTATGTGATAATCATGATGAGGTGGCATAGTTGCATGTGCTCTAAAAATAAGGTAGTGGGGACTACTGGGAAAAAGCTTACAGGTCGCCTCAAATGAGTGGCGGGCAAGGTCAGAAACCGCAACTGTTAATCTGTTATTTTAAAAAGGTAGTAATGGTGGGCAAAATTAATTGCCTGCCGCTGAAATTACGACACTAGTGACAGGCAGAATTAGTGACCCGCACTCACTGTTGCAAATTTGCTCGCATGATGAAAGCAAGCATTGGCGGGCATGTCAGAAGTGCCCACCAGTGGTTTGTCTTGCAATAGTGGCGGGCGAAGCTTATGCCGTCACAAAAATATTTCAGCAACCAGCGCAAAAGAAAAAAAAATCCAGAAGTTAGTATTGGCGGGCTGTATGAGCCACCCACCACACATATCTTAGGTCCAAAAAATCTTATGCAAATCATATTTACTAATCTAGAATAGTCTCAAATTTGAGCATGGGGCTTTGCATGGTGTGTATTACTAATGGAAGATGTTCGAAATCCAAATGATCTAAATAAATGGACTAGCGTGTGGGAGGCGGTGATTTCCGTTCGAAACCTTGGCACTTCGTGGGAGAGTGCTTATGTTGTACGCGAGGTGCATCAAGTTTTTTGCATAATTTTGTCCAATTTTACCACACCATATAGGGGTATTATAAAGATACCATGCGAGCTTTGGTCCCTTTCCGAACCCGTTTACACGCTCAAAGCTTTTGCCCATTTTATTGGCCAGAAAATCAGTTAATGCTTCGAAAATAGCAGACCAACTCAAAAAGTGGCCAATTTACTTTGGTGTGGCAAGCTGTGATTTTCCGTTCGAAACCATGACAATTCGGTGACGAGTGTTCGGTTCGTACATGAGGTGCATCAAGTTACTGCCATAACTTTCTCAAATTTTTAGCACACGATACATGGATCCAATGAAGACACCATGTCAAGTTGCATCTCTTTCCGAGCTCGTTTGCATGCTATTTCCTAGCGTAGAGCGCTCGAATAATCAGTTAGTGCCATGAAAATAGCAGACGAACCTGAAAATGGCCAAATTTGAGCATGGGACTTGGATGGTGTGTATTAATCACAGAAAAAGTTTGAAATTAAAATGTTTAAAAAAATTGACTTCAATGTGGCGGGTGCTTAGTGTCGCCTGCCACTTGAAATTAACTGTGGTCGTCGTTTAGTATCGCCAGTGACTTGATGTTAGCTATGGTGGGCGTTACGCTCGCCCGTCATTGCAAGGTATCACCTTATTCACCCGCAACCGCTCACACCCACACAAAATTTCTTTCTCCCTATCTCTCTCATCGTCGTCGTCGCCATCGTCCTAGCAGCGTTCCACGTCGCCACCATCGCCCTTGACTTCCGCTGCCTCAAATGTCCTCGCCCTCCTTGTTGCCCTCGCCATCCACCGTCGTTGTCATCTCCGCCACCCTTGATGTCCACCTCGGAAAGCACCCCCCCCCTCTCTCTCTCATTCCGCCATCCCCTCCGGCCTTGCCGCCCTACGCCACCCGCAACCACGGCCACTAGCCGTCGTCACCAACCACAACCATGACCACTGCCACCCACAACCACAACCACCCACCACCGCCACAACCATGACGCTCATATTTGTACTTCTTTTAGGTTATGTAGTTGTTTCAAGTTACTATAGCTTGTTTTGTAGTTGTTTGAGGTTATGTAGTTGTTTTAAGTTATTGTAGCATGATGTGTAGTTGCTTTAGGTTATGTAATTGTTTTAGCGTATGGTAGCATGATTTGTAGTTGTTTTAGATTATGTAGTTGTTTCAAGATGCTGTGTAGCATATTTTTTCTAATAACATTTTGTAGTTGTTTTTGAGTGTACATATTTTATTCATGATGCAGGTATCCATAATGAGTGACAATGTATTGGCGAAACGTTGGTTAAGCTATGTTTCGCCTAATTTCTGGCACCGAATATGTCCAATTTTTAGGAAAGATCATGCCGATTTTTTCCTATATTTTTTACTTTTCATGTTCTCTATAGTTTTAGTTGTTAGACACATGCCAGGGCCGATGTCGCACGCGAAGTTTCGCGCATAACTGTGCTCCCACTGAAACCAATATCTCTCGTAATTGTTTTTGAGTGATTCAAGATTCATATCTTATTCACCACCATTGAACTTCCATCTTGAGTACGCCGTCAGGCATGGCAAACATGGCCCACTTGTCTGGGGGACCTTGGCCCAGCCCATGGTTGGGGGGCCGACGTGGCTACTCCCCCAATCTAGAACACCATCACCCTGCACCTAGGGTTCGACTCCCAGCGGGAGTGGATTTTTGGCGCCTCATCCGGGTGGGCTCCTTCTATAAAAATATGTCTTGGGAGCTAGTGCCCATGTATTTCGTTTAAGTAATTGAAATCTGAATTTCTTTCATATACTGCTGCATACTAGGAAATTTATGAATCTTTCTTGTACTACTGCATGCGTGGGTGTGTGGCTCACAGCCTATGGCACATGTGGGGCTTGTGGTTCTTGCTTCGACAAGTACTGCTCTGCATGAATATGTCATTCCTATTATGTTCCCGTTTGGAACTTGTAATATATCACATTAGTGAATTGACCATGATACATTACTCCTTTTACATGTGGAATTTTCTTTTAATATTTATGTACTGCCTTCCCATGCCATCTTATAGTTATTAGATTTATGACTTGTCTCACTAGCATTTGTCCATTTTTTGTTAATATTTCTCATTTTCTGTCTGTGTTTGTGTTACATAAATAGGGTAATTATACAATATATTTGGTAATCAATAGTTATTTCCTAACTTTTTTTCCAATTACCTAGCATTTTCTTAGTTTTTGTAGTACTAATATACTTACCTTCCGTGAGAGAGGCATACACCATATTAATGGTACTGGATTTGTATAACTACTAATGGCAAAGTATCTTCTTTTATCTACACTCTCGTACTAGATTTTTGTTCTAGATTTGTACTAATATACTTGCCTTTCCTCTTAACATCTAGTTTTATCTTTTGTAGTTGTATGGTAATTAGGATTTAATTAAGACCCCATATTAGTTATGCCAGTTGGAGAGTTGTGAGAAATCAATTTGGAAATCATCGTTATGTACCTTCAATTCCTCATTTATGCCCTAAAGGAAAATTTAGCCACCTACTTAGAAATGTTTATGGATAGTCTAAGGAAGTCCATCGTGGATGCTCTGAAAATTATATATTTTGCCTTCAGATTCATATAACTTTCACCTTATTATCTCCTCTCCTTCATGCGCTTTCTCAAATATTTTGACATGTAAACTTAACAACTTATGAGTGCGATTTTCCACATAAGTATACTTAGTTTAATTAAGAATATTCATAAAAGTGTAGGAAGCTAGTTTTGTTGATGTATGTTAGCAGTAACATGACAACATAGGTTGATGCATGTTTCGGTCCAGAATTTTGTAAATTTCTACAAGTTAGAAGTTTGGATCCTAAGATTTTTTTTCTATGTGTGCTTGTTTTCTTTGCAGATCAAAGTTTGAGGAGGACCCATAAGGCTAGATGTTGGATTAAGTATATATTGGTGTTTTGGTAAAAAAAAAATAAGTGTATATGTTAAATATGTATGATGTGATGACATTTTCTTTTGCATTTTGTGTATTTGATCTTCTGTATGAAGATGCATGTTATGTGACCTTCTGTGAAAATATTGTTGTGGCTGACTTTGTTTTGTGGGATATTATGTGAAGCAGCGGCTAGCTAGCAGCATGTTGCTGCTATTTTTATTGTTCCCTCCAAAACACATCAGTGATGGGCTGGAATCACCATGGGGGTCAGTAATGGCTAGTCATCACTGATCAGCCAAATGGTCTATCAGTGATGATATGATTTGACTAGTCAGTGCTATTCGGCTCTGTAGTGGTGTAAATTTTATAAAATATTTAAATTTACTTCTTTTATTTCTAAAGATATATATAACTTTGATTCCTCCTGCATCAGCATCAAACTCATTTTACTCATGTGCTCGCGTGTGTCAGCGCCACACACTATCTCCTAGAGGAAGAGATGGCACCACACTTGTAGGGCAAATAAGCCGCGGTGGCGCACCGGACGCGACCGGCGCGTGTATGGGCGCGAGCAGGACACGTCGGGTGCGCCATGGGCGCGGGGTAGACGTGCGTGCGTGTGTGCGCGTGATGCATGGGCATGTCCATGCGGGTGAACACCGCACGGGTGCGTGCGTGGGGTAGCCGTTGGAGGTCAGGGACGCGGCGGGCACGCTGGTTCGTTGCGGGCTGGGCGCGGAGAGCGCGCGGGAGCGCGTCGTGCGCGCGCGCCGAGCGGGCCGGACCAGGTGGCGTGGTGGGCACGGGAGTGCGGGTCGTGGCCCGATGTTGCCCGGGTATAAAAGCCGCGGTGGTGATCATTGTAACGGTGTGGGGTTTAACGAGTACGAGCTCGTGGTGTTGGCGTTCGTGCGCCGGGAAAAACCTCACCGTGTCACCCCTGTCTGACCTTCTTCTTCCTCTGGCACACGAGAGACAGCGTCGAGCGAGAGAGAACCAAGTGAGAGAGATAGGAGAGCTAGGGCTAGAGCTAGCCGGCAACAACAGTTGGTATCAGAGCCTCGTGACAATCAGAGCGCGCCGGCGATGTCCATCGTGCCGTACGGTGGCGGTTCGGGCGGCGCGGTGGCGCATCCTGCACCGGTGCTCACGGGGGACAACTACGTCACCTGGGCCATCAAGGTGGAAGCCGACCTGGACGCCGCAGGGCTGTGGGAGGCGGTGGTGCCGCCGGAGGACGCGGCGTCGGCGGTGATCGCCAAGAAGGACAAGCCGGCGAGGGCCTATCTGTTGGCGCCGTCTCATCGCAACGCCATCTTCTTCTTCCTCACAATCTCTCCCTCTCATGGTTTTGTCTCACACAAGAACTCACACTGGTGAGAAGAACTCAACACAGACACCCACACACACACGCACACTTCACCAAGGAGCAGCACAATAGCTTTGCCGAGAGCATCCTCTCCTTGGTGTACACGCGGTGCTACATTTTTCTACAGGCTCTCCCTGCCTCTTTTCCATTCATCAATGCAACATATATATATACACAAAGGTTAGGCACTCATGCCATGCAGCCCACGGCTCTACCTAGACCCACTACTCCACTAAACTCTCCATGCACTAACTACTAGCTAACACACCGGTCTCTAACTTGACACGGTTGCTCATCCAACATGCACGGCTCAATTAGCTAGCCCACTAACCAACTAACTCCATGCACTACATGCATGCCCACGTACACCCGCTCGAGTAGCTCCTTCTCAGCAACGCACGACGCGGCCAACGTCCAACAGATCACAACGGCCCTGCTGCACTAACCTATGCATGCAACTAACAACTAGTCTATTCAAGATTACTACTAACACTATCTGCTCTGAGCCCTCGGCGACGATCTTCTGTTGCAGGTGGCTGCGAAGAGGACGGCGGCGGAAATCTGGAGCAGCTTGAAGGCCCGGTTCGTCGGAGCAGATCGTGTGCGCGCGGCGCGGCTGGGCACGCTGCGCGGGGAGTGGGAGCTGCTGCGCATGGCGAGCGACGAGACGCTGGACGCGTTCGCCGGGAAAATCTGCGGCATGGCGGCGCGCTTTACCGGGCTCGGGGCGACGCTCGACGAGGCGGCGAAGGTGAAGAAGCTCCTGGACTGCGTCCCGGACCGGCTGTACGCAGCGGTCGCCGGGATGGAGCAGTTCTGTGACTTGGGCACGCTGCTCTTCGAGGACGCGCTCGGGCGTCTGAAGGCGTTCGACGAGCGCCTCCGTCGGCGTGGACAGGCAGGCGGCGAGGGCGTGGACGGACAGCTGCTGTACACCGCGGCGCAGTGGCGTGCGCGTGAGCGGCGTCGGGGAGGTGCGCGGGACAACGACCGCGCGCAGCAACGCATCGGGCTTCGGAGGCAACCGGCGAGGGCGCTGCTACAAATGCGGCGATCGCGGCCACTTCAAGCGGGAGTGCCCGCTGATGAAGAAGGCGCCGGTGGTGGAGCAGGCGATGGTGGTGGACGCCGGCATCGAGGACGGTGGCCTTCTCTGAGCGCGGCTTAGGGAGGTGTAGTGTAGGGCAAATAAGTCGCGGTGGCGCACCGGACGCGACCGGCCCGTGTATGGGCGCGAGCAGGACGCGTCGGGTGCGCCACGGGCGCGGGGTAGACGTGCGTGCGTGTGTGCGCGTGATGCATGGGCATGTCCATGCGGGTGAACACCGCACGGGTGCGTGCGTGGGGTAGCCGTTGGAGGTCAGGGACGCGGCGGGCACGCTGGTTCGTTGCGGGCTGGGCGCGGAGAGCGCGCGGGAGCGCGTCGTGCGCGCGCGCCGAGCGGGCCGGACCAGGTGGCGTGGTGGGCACGGGAGTGCGGGTCGTGGCCCGATGTTGCCCGGGTATAAAAGCCGCGGTGGTGATCATTGTAACGGTGTGGGGTTTAACGAGTACGAGCTCGTGGTGTTGGCGTTCGTGCGCCGGGAAAAACCTCACCGTGTCACCCCTGTCTGACCTTCTTCTTCCTCTGGCACGCCAGAGACAGCGTCGAGCGAGAGAGAACCAAGTGAGAGAGATAGGAGAGCTAGGGCTAGAGCTAGCCGGCAACAACAACACTATCCCCTTCTCTCCTTCCCTCCCAGCTGAAGAGATCTAGAAAATGGATGGCCGGGATATGGAAGGGAACGGGACCAGGAGGTGGGTGGAGGTGACCACCATGGTATCATGTGCTCTATGGTCGGATCCATGCAGTTCTGTGCCCCATGGATCTAGGGTCTGGCAAGGTCAAGTCGGGAAGTGGAGGGGTGATGACCAGGAAATCGAGGAGTAGGCAATGGTGAATACTAGGCTAGATATAGTTTATGGTTCAGCCCCGTGTGATGGGCCACGGTTCAAAAAAGGGAGGTGGAAAATGGCTTGTCGTGCCTTGCCAACCTTCGGTAGTAATAATAGCAAAGGGATGACATGTGACAACTCCCTCCATCCCTAATTAATTGAAGTTCTAGGTTTATTTCAAGTAAAACTCACTTAAGTTAGACCAATTTATAAGAAAATATTGTAAGATCTACAACACCAAATATACATAGTACGGAAGTATATTATATAAATAATCTAACAGAAGTAATTTGATATTCTAGATGTTAATGTATTTTTCTATAAATTTGAGTAAACTTAAATAATTTTACTTAGGATAAACCTACGATTTTATTTAATTTAAAACAAATGGTTGGCTACATGGAATATGAAGTATATTGTGTCTATGCACCATGAAGCATCTTAATGGATCTGCTATGTACTAATGTGTGTCTATGTCCTATGGACAATCCCTCGTTGCAGGGAGACAAGAAAAAACATTGCTAGTGATACGTCATTCATAATTCTAAGTTGGGATGGTGTTTGGTAATAAATAATGGCAAAGGGTTCATGTACCGTCACGCCCAAACACAAGGATGTCATGCGCCTGCTCCCTATGTTTCTACTTGGTTTAAGTTCTAGGTTTATCTTAAATCAAATTTTCTTAAATTTGACTAAGTTATAAGAAAATATTGGAAAATCTACAACATCAAATATACATAGTGCTGAAGTATATTGTATAAATAATCTAACAAAAGTAATTTGAAATTCTAGGTGTTGATGTATTTTTCTATAAATTTGATTCACTTAGAGAATTTACTTAGGATAAACCTAGGATTTTATCAATCAATCAATCAATTATATTATTAAAACGATAAAACGATAGAAAACGAAGGGTGAAGATTTACCGCTCTATAGTTAAGAAATTTGGACGGCCTAGATTGCAGACGCCCTCTAATATATAACAAGAAAAAGGAAAGGTGAGAAGGAGGACACGAAGAGGCAGCAGATTAGTTTCCATCGCAAACAGTCCAACAAGAAAAAGGAAAGAAGAGTTGCACGCGTACACGATACAGACAATTGCCTTGATTTCCATCGCATGCATACATATCCCAGGATAATTTGTCTGCCTTTTTTAGGAAACATCATTGATTGTTGTTTGGTCTGCGCTTGGCCGTGTATAAATACATGTTACGTGCCCTGTAGTCTACAACATCTTTGCCTTGGGCCATAGACCGTTTTCGTGTGTGCTTTTTTTTATTTGCATCATCATGTGTGCTTGGTTGCTGGATGATCGATTGCATCAAGCCTAGCTTTGTATGTACAGATTTCTCCGGACGTCAACCTATCTTTGTACATACATATTTTTTTAAAGCCTTTGTAAGCAGAGTTTACTCCCAGCGCGTTGACACCAGCAAGTGAATCAAATTGGCTTCATTAGTCCACATATGTTAAATCCAAATCATTAATTTCAGATATAAACGGCCACAAGCCTGATGGAAAGATGCACATAAAAGTCTGTCACATATATTAGATGGAAGCTAATAATTAGAGACGTGATCTATTGGATGTATGTGTAGGAGATGTAAATCATACATGTGGAGAACGGAACGCATGCTGAAAAAAAGCGGAGTCTAGAACGAAGTCGCTTTGTGCATGTTTTTTTCTTTTGAACTCCACCACAAGTTCATTCGAACGCAGCATGTATGTCAAAGCAGTATTATCACAACTCCATTTCTTAATACTTCTCTTCTACCATGGATCGGACTGGGCTTCAATTGATGCATGCATGAGAAGCACGTCCATGTGAAGCACCGCATGCATGAAACATCTTCTCTTATCACATGGATCAATCAGACTGAGCTGAATACACATGGAACTTACTATGTGCAGGATACATACATATGTATTGGCAAAACTAGGGTCTGTTTTAAGTTGCATGGTTAATAAAACATAGAATAATAATTTGATTTGAACTCACAACTATACGGATGAATTTGTTAAAAAAATATTGCACCATACAAAAATGAAAATTTATTTCTGCATGTACGTCAAAGCAGTATTATCCCAACTATTTTTTAATGCTTCTTTTCTAACACTGACCGGACTGGGCTTCAACAGATATATGCATGGGAAGCAGGCCCATATGAAGCACCCTGTGCAGGAAAAATATTTTCTTATCATATCAACCATACTGAGCTAAAATATGCATAAATTTATAATATGCAGGTCGCATACATATGTATTGCCAAAATTAGGGCCTCTTTTAAATTGCATGATTAATAAATAATTGAAAAAACATAGAATTACATTTTGATATCAACTCAGATTCTACATGATTGAATTTCTAAAATGAGAATTGCACCACAGAGAGAAAAAACTATTATTGTGGTTTTTTTGTCGGATGTAAAGTTATATTTGAAACGTAAAATAAATTGTTCAAAAAAACCCGGAGCCTCCAAAAATTGAATTAAAATGCACTGAATAAAAGCGTTCGTACGAAAGCGACATACAGCACAGCACAAGAGAGAAAACAATGGTGTGGTCGATCTAGAAGATTAAAACTAAAACCGAAAGCCCGCACCATGCAAGCAAACTGAATGATTGTAGGATAGAGATGATAAAAAATAAAGCAAATAGAAACTGCTCTAGCAAGAAAATATTACATATGCATAAAATGCTTCTCCCCATAATTGATCATATGCACTTGAGGTACTATTGGTAATAGATGAATTATGGGTTTAATATTCCTGAGTTGTAATTAGATGTCAACTGAAATTCTACATGGTTAAATTTCCAAAAGTTTATTTTATTACACCACAGCAAAAAGAGCAATTCTTTGTGACAGATTTGGAATCAGATGGAAATTTATCTTGGAAACGCAAAGTAAATTGCAAAGAAAAATTCCGATCATCCAAAACTATTAAAAAGAAACTTAGAATCAGAGGGTCCATACGAAAGAGACGCATACTGCCCAGCAGAAGAAAAAAAATGATGGTACAATAGAAGATTAAAACTAAAAATCAAGCGCCATGCAAGCCAACCAAATTATAGTAGAACATAGAACAAAAAGAAAAAAAGAAATAGAAACTTCTATAGCAGGAATAGATTGCGTATGCACATGTTACAAAGTATTCAATCCATGCATTACTGAGAATCAACTAAAATACTTTATGGCATGGTATTGCCAAAATGAAAAAAACAGTCATGCATACAAGCAATATTTATGTAGAAGATACACATTAGATTTGAACTAAGTTTCTGATGGAAAGATAGACACAAATGAATTATTCAAAAAGCCCAAGTGAAAGCTAGAGTAGAATGAGACTTTATATTATTATGTTTATATACAGAGCTAAGATACTAACCACAATATTTCCTTTCATATTAACATACCGTAAACCTTACCAACAAACCCATACAACTAATGGAAATATTTTAACGAAGGTAGAATAATTGTTTCACAAGGTATACATATTGCCTTAAGCATTCTTATATTGAACAAATTAAATTAAAATAGTTTGTATTTCTCAAATATATGGCATAAAAAAAGCATTGAGATGGTATATTTAGGTTACAAGTTCAGGAAATATTAAAAAGTTTTCACAACAAACTAATAATATATAAATTTGTAACAACAGAAACATAACAAGTTAACAACTTGAAAATCTAGCCGCGCAAATGCGTGGGTTACCCTGTTAGTTTAATTTAAAACAAAGGGTTGGCTACATGGAAATCATTGGGCGATGATTGTATTTTTTGGTGCTTCCAAAACCAATACTCGTACTATATTCATATCCATTGGAGGAGAGATGTGACATTCGAGTGAGAGCAACCAAGAGCATTAACAGTCATGCATGTGTCAGTGTACACCTACGTGAGCATGCATGCACTGATTCACGTTAGCGTGAGTGCTGCGCATTACGAGTGCAATACATCGTGCGTGCACTGGCACTTGCTATTATTATTATTATTATTGCGGGGGACACTTGCTATTGTTTTTTTTAATAGATTTTTCAGGTCCGGCTCATAGACCGTGCAATTTAGTGAACACTATAATATCGTCTGCTACATTTAAGTTGCTATTGAATATCAGAAATAATAAAAGGCTCAATTTGCACAAGCAAATGCACAACACGGACCAATACCACGTGTCATGTACAGAAAAACCCAATATGATTATGGGCAACGTGTTTAATTAGGACGCTAGTCTCTTTGATGGATAACCTACATGTTATGCTGAAACCGAGATTTCAATTTTAGTTTTGTTAAAAAATATTTCAATTTTAGTTTTGTGCAAGACTAACTTGCAGGAGCACTTGTATACACCAGAATACGAGATGATAGCAAGTGCATTGCAGGCGAGCATATGTAGTAATAAAGTGTATGTAAGCAGAAGTACAATGGTATTTTTTATGTTTCCCGATGATTACATTAAATATGTTATTTCATACAAGTGTAGTATGCACACATTGCCAATATTACTGAATCCGTTGTAACTTACATGTTCATTAGACCAACAAAATACCTGCAATCAGTTAAAGAATGTCAATGATTGAATTTATACTCTAGAAGTTACTACAAATGTGCTTTATCTCAATGGCTCAACTTACATACTGTAGAAGTTTCTATAATTGTGATTTACTAAGTATACACTAGAAACCGCTATTAAGATATTTGTTTGATTGTACGCTTTACAAGTGGTATGTAAGAATATTAAGATATACATGAATGTACACTAAAAAAATCACACTATATATAGTATAAGCGATTGACTACAATAATTCAAGGTGGTTTTGTTACAAAATACAATATTTTCACGCTTGCTCATCCTCTACTTTTCGGTTAAATTTGTTGTTGCCAAGTGAGGATGGACAGAGGGTCGCCATACTCAAGTAATTAATGTACTAGTTTTTTATTTTTTTGTAGCCTAACTGAATCATAGGTCTATCTAAATTCTGGGTTCAGTAGGCCAAATTATTATTTGAGATCTCCATTTACTTGTTGGTATAAACCAATATGTTCCAATGCCTTTAAGGAAAATATGTTACACTTAAATTATAGTCCAAGGGGATTTTGATCATGTATTATATTTTTTATTTACTAGATAGCCACAAAAGAAAACTTCTTTGTTGCTTCATGCTGCTATACCATCTTTGACAAACTGTTTGCACTGTGTGTAGGAGCTCGTTCCTCCAAGTACAAGGACCCAGAGATATCATCCGGTGAAGAAGAGGAAGACTTAGGTACATATTCTTATGTTTCTTGTTTCTTTACTAATATTGCTTCTGGAGTTCTATGGTTTAATATTGATTCCAGAGTTGTATGGTTCAGAATCAAACCCTGCAAATAGTGCTTATATTTAATCATTAGAACAAAATAATTTGGGGCCAGACAAGAATGAAGAACCTGATGTCACATTAAATCTTGTATGCTGATCTGCACTGACGTATTTTTTGTATATATAACTTGCAACATCCATCAATGTCTATTTTATATAATTATATCCTTCAGTGTATGAGACTACCTAACATATTGGAAACTGCAGATTTAGATCTGACCCTGAACATAGAAGATGACTATAAAGACGAGGTTAAACCCATGCCCGGCTCACCTGAAACAGATGTGGTACACTCACCTGATGAAGACGAGAAGAGGGCCTGGCACAATGAGGAGAGGAAAAGAAAGATAGAAGAGAAAATAAAGGAGGCATCGGAGAGGCAGAAGAAGAGGAAGCAGGAGCAAGAGAGAAAGAAAGAGGAGGAAAAAAAGGGTACAAAAGCGCATCGCAGTGGCTGACAGTATTGCAATGGCCCTGCATTGATTAGAGATTTCACCTAGTATTTGAACATGAGGTTGAGGTCGAGTCAGAAATATGGTTTCCATGGAGTCCTAGCTAGTTCGAGTATGTTTTGTCGCAATGTAGAGTCTATATTTGCTAGTCCTTGTAATATGATACATCTATAAATGAAATAAAAATAACCGATGAAGCCCTCTGGGCCGAGGCAAAAAACAAAGTTGTGTGTGTACAAATTGAGTTTCCTAGTGTGGCTAAGTATTAAGGGTGCGCCTATTTAACAGGTGCATGATTTTTTACAGGATAGTAGCATTTTTTGGTAAAGACAATATACTCAAACTAACATAAAAACTAAAACAAAATCAAGAAATCTAGTTTTTTAAGGAATAATGAATTAGTAGCATTGGTATTACCCTAAGAGAAGTAAGAAAATGAAAAACAAAACTTTAAAAATGATGAAAAAACTTGTGCAACATTTGTGCAAAAATTACATTTTGTTTCGGGCATCCATCACGATGAAGCACCTTAACGGATATGTTATGTACTAATGTGCCCTATGGACCATCCCTCGCTGCAGGGAGACAAGAAAAACATCACTAGTGATAGTCATTCATAATTCTAAGTTGGGATGGTGTTTGGTAATAATAATAGCAAAGGGTTCATGTACTGTCACGCCAAAACAACAACCAAGATGTTATGTGACTGCTCCCTATGTTTCTAATTGGTTTAAGTTCTAGGTTTATCTGAAATCAAACTTGCTTAAATTTGACTAAGTTTTACAAAAATATTGTAAGATCTACAACCCCAAACATACATAGTACTGAAGTATATTGTATAATTAATACAATAAAACTAATATGGTGTTCTGGATGTTGAGACTGCACGCCCTAGCTGCACGCGGCGATGACCGTACGTGCCTTGGCAAGACGACGCAACACCGCCTGTGTGCCCTGACATAAGCACCATAGCCCGCGTGGGCTCCCTGCAGGCACAGTCAACGCGTCCCCGCGTGCTCCATGCTATAACCACTACAGAGTAGGTCTCTCACCACTCTGATCCCCTCCCTCTCCATCCTATTAGCGATGCGACATACCACCTAGCTGATCCTCACTGGTAAGGAAGTGATGGCTAGCCGCCACACCGTGTACATATCCCATGGGCCCTGTATCTCCTGAGTCGTGAGCAAAGACATGCTAGATATAACTCGATGCCACCAAACCGAATTGGCAGCTTAGACTGTGGCTGCCAAGGCCATGGATTCTGAGCAGGCGCTTGGCTGCGGGAGTGCAACCCCGCCTTTGTGGAAAGGAAGGCTACCAACAATAAAAGCGAGTTCGCCCGCCACAAGAAACGAGACCTTTGGTGCCATGGCCGAGAGTTGAGCGAACTTCTAAGCACAGAGGGTTGCTGCCGCCAAGGCCGAGAAAGAGAACGACTGCGGGTGGCCAGCATGGACGGATGCCTCCACATATCCAGACCGCGCCAGGAAGTAGTTTATCTTCTATATATTGTTGTATACAAAAAGTGCTTTACGTGATAACCAGAAAAAATAGAAATAGGCTAGAAATCCAACAATGATTAGGTAAATCTGACCATTGATATAATAGACTTCTATTAGTTAATAAATTATAGTCGTTAGATGTTCATAACCTGGAGGACCCTCACGCATCAATCCGGGGAGTAAAGACCTAAACTCTCACGTATCAATCCAAGGAAGATGAAAAAATAAAGTAACCCCCTCAAGCATGAACACATCTAGACCTATGAGTGCGGATTTCTGGAGGCCGAGCTCCAATGACCTCAATATTTTGAAAATACCAAACAACATATTTAAAAGTTTCAAAAAAATCTGAAAAATAATAATCCATGGAAACATATATGTATTCCGCAAGAACGTGCTAGATTTCGTCGAAAAATGTTGTGATTTGTAGGTTGTACAAAAAAACAATTTCCGGCCCAATAACAAAAATAAAAGCCTCGTTTAAAAATGGGTATTTGTCTTTTTTCCGTACGCCACATGCAAAAGTATAGTTCTGTGAAATTTTGCACATACATATTATAAATGTGCACGTGTGTTCACAACTAAATTTGGAATTTTTCGCACTCTGGAAAAATAAAAATTGAAAACAAGCTCATTATATACAGAAAGTGCTTTACGAGGTAACCAGAAAAAAGAGGAATAGGCTAGAAAATCCCACAATAATTAGATAAATCTGATCATTGATTTAATAGCCTTCTAATACTTATTGTATACACAAATTGCTTTACAGGGTAACCAGAAAAAAGATAAATAGGCTACAAAAACCCACAATAATGACATAAATCTGACCATTGATTAAATAGGCTTGTTTTATTTATTTTATTGTATACAAAAAGTGCTTTATGGGGTAACCAGAAAAGAAACAAATAGGCTAGAAAATCCTAGAAGAATTAGATAAATCTGATCATTGATATAATAGACTTCTATTAGTTAATAAATCATAGACCTTAGATGTTCATAACCTGGTGGACCCTCACGCATCAATCCAGGGAGTAAAGACCTAAACTCTCACGTATCCATCCAAGGAAAAAAAAAAGTAAACCCCCCTCATGTATGAACACATTTATTGTATACAAAAAGTGCTTTAGGAGGTAACCAGATAAGAAACAAATAGGCCGGAAAATCCCACAATAATTAGATAAATCTGATCATTGGTTTAACAGACCACTATTAGTTAATAAATCATAGTGCTTAGATGTTCATAACCTGGTGGACCTTCACGCACCAATCCAGGGAGTGAAGACCTAAACTCTCACGTATCCATCCAAGGAAAAAAAAGTAATCCCCCCTCATGTATGAACAAGTCTAGACCTATGAGTGCAGTTTTTTGGATGCCGAGCTCCAGTGAGCTCAATATTTTAAAAATACCAAACAACATATTTAAAAATTTCAAAAAAGCCTGGAAAAAATCCATGGAAACATGTATTCCGCAAGAACGTGTTAAATTTCATCAAAAATGTTGTGATTTGTAGGCTGTACAAAAATAAACAAAATAAAAGCCCAATAACAAAACTAAAAGCCCCGTGTTTAAAATGTGTATTTTTCACTTTTTTTGTACGCCACATGTAAATGTATAATGCTGTGAAATTTTGCACATAAGTAGTATAGATGTGCACGTGTGTTCACAACTAAATTTGGAATTTTCCGCGCTCTGAAAAATAAAATTTGAAAATGAGCTCATTATATACAAAAAGTACAAAAAGTGCTTTACGAGGTAGCCAGATAAAAGACAAATAGGTTTTTTTTTTTTTGAGCATCGACAAATAGGTTAGAAAATCCCACAATAATTAGATAAATCTGACAATTGAGTTAATAGACTAGTGTTATTTAATAAATATTAGTTGTTAGATGTTCATAGCCAGGTGGACCCTCACGTATCAATCCAGGAAGTAAAGACCTAAACTCTCACGTATCCACCCAAGGAAGAAAAAAAGAAAGTAATCCCCCTCACACATGAACACAAAAGAAAGTAATCCCCCTCACACATGAACACATCTAGACCTAAGAGTGCAGATTTTTGGAGGCCGAGCTCCAGTGAGCTCAATATTTTGAAAATACTAAAAAGCATATTTAAAAGTTCAAAAAAATCTGAAAAAAAGATGGAAACATATATGTATTCGGCAAGAATGTGTTAAATTTCGTCAAAAAATGTTGTGATTTGTAGGCTGTACAAAGAACAAAATTACGGCCCAATAACAAAAATAAAAGGCCAGTTTAAAAATGCGTATTTGTCTTTTTTCTGTATGCCACATGTAAAAGTATAATGGTGAGAAATTTTGCACATACATAGTATACATGTGCACTTGTGTTCACAACTAAATTTGGAAATTTTCGCGCTCTGGAAAAATAAAATTTAAAAACGAGCTCTCTGGAGCTCGGCCTTCGTTGGCATTTTTCGCTAGACCTACCCCTTACATACGCATCCAGAAAGAAAGAATTAACCACTCACTTACCCATCCAAGGAAGAAAAAAAAAGGGGAATCAATTCCCCTCACGCATGAAAGCACAGATGCATCTAGAAACCGTATGGTTTGCCACCCGTTAAAAAAAAGTATGGTTTGCCGGTGGCCGGACCTAGGTTCCCTCGATTCCTCCCGCTCACACATCCTTGCATTCCCTTTATACCCCAACTGGATGAATGAAAGCACGGATGCATCTAGCAATATCATGCTCCTTAACTATGCCCGCATGCACACGCCCCAGCTGATAGAGGTAAGCATCAGTACATTTATATTAAAACTAAGACATATTTTCATATATAACTAGCAGAGTGGCCCGCTCGATGCGCGGGCTAGAAATTTAGAGAGTTCATAATGAGAACATACTATTTGTTTTGTGTAGGGAATGAGACCAAATTTTGAATGTACAATCTCGTTGTTTGTAGCTACAAAGAATTTGCGAGAGTGCTGTCTATAGTGTGTTGAAAGTAGGGTTCATATTATATGATTTGTAATACTATAGCCGTCGTGAATATCAATAAATATCATAGGCTATAATTTGTGGAATAGTGATTTTTAAGAACACCATATTAGTGAGTAGTTGTATGTGTCATTCGTGCAGAATACTCAGTCAAATAGTTGTATGTATGATGGACCAAATGGTATTAATTTTTATTGTGGATATTGATATATCTTTCTAAAAACTCAGCCAAACATGCACTTGTTTGACTTTTGAAAGAAAATACACCTTACATAAAGGAATGGAGGGAGTATGTCGGAACGCACCTTACATCTATTTCCTTTCACTCTCTCATCGCTCCATCATTGTTCAACATGCACATCCTATGTCCTTTGTCATATTGATTTGTTGTATGATATGACAGGATCACCGCGCTTGCTTGGCGAACATATTTTCAACATTAATTTTCAAAATTATCCATTGATTTTACTACGTCTCCTTGCCCTCGAAATCATTTCTATTAGCTCCGAAGCAGAAAACACTTCCTTAGTAGCAAACCAGGTAGAACATTAGGGTGATGGACCGAATCTTGCATATCACCGTTGGTTTCCTCTCATTGCTAAGCAACTATTATGATTTTATTTGGCAAGGGTGAAAAATGTATTGTTGTATAATTGGATGCATATTCCAGCTACTTTAGAAACAGAGCACAAACACGGAGGCATATTCTAGGTCTTGACCAACCTTGAAAGTAGACGAAAGATTGGCTTAAGTCCATCATCAATTATCTAAACATAGTACTCCCAGTCTCTTGCCGTTGTTGTGGTACATGGACGTGTTGGTATCTTGTTAGGAATTAGCAGATGACAACGCAACTTTAGACCACAGGCTTTGATGACCACACAGTCATTGCCGGTGTTTCTCTCATTCCATGATATGCTTGATAGATCCAGGGTCGTGTACGACAGTACTCAGATCCATTTTCTAATTAACACATTGTGTCAGATTAATTATGTTTTACAGTTTGTATGGAAGGTGGGAGTCCAAATAAAAGCCAGATTCTTTTTGTAAAGAATTATATATTTGCAATATTTTGAAGAAAACTATTCGCCATGCCACATTCTCCTAATGTCTGATTGGTCACAAACTACGAATGTTATCTCTTATACTTTGTTGCATTGCGTCTAGTGGATCCAGATGCTTAATGACATGAACGGCCACCTCACACGAACGACTACGTAGTATGTTTCTCAGCCACGCTCGATGGAAGTAGCTGACATGCGAACGTCAAATTTTGTCATGCCCAAGGACTATTCTCATGCAAAAAATAGTATTGTACGTATCCTATCCAATTTATCTTTGACCAATGAAGAAGCTAGTTTTTTTCCAGGATTGCGTACTATTTTCTTCTCTTTTTTTTTTGCATGGTAATACGTGTCTCATTTATATAGAATAAAGATCAAGTTACAAGGCACGTAAGCACCGACCATACATGACTGAAAAGATAGGAAAATCCTATGCAAAATACCAGCGCATGTCCCTTTCCTTCGACACCACCGAAGCGGCCACCAAAGGGTAAAAAGACAGATCACCTCTTCGCCCAAGCTCGACGCGGCTCCATCGCTGATCAGCAGCTTTACGGACCTCCAAAGTAGTTTGCCAAAAGCAAAACCATAGCCGTTGAAACCATAGCTTTTTAAACAAATGTATGTGTATATTTGTCACGATAAATCGTCTCAGACCGACAATGTTATACATGCATGTTAAGAAGAAGGGACGTAGGGATATTATTTATAAGTATCGTGCTGTTTTTTCTTTCTTCTCCCAAAGATGCATGCTATTTATCTTCTCCCAGTAATCCATTGTTGCTACTGCTCCTCATTATCTTTTTGTGATCGTACCTACGGATGGCCCCTGATTAGATATCTCTTTTGATCTGCTGATTTTTTTTTCCTTTTATTCTCCTCCCAAAGATGCATGCTATTTATCTTCTCTCCGGGATCCGTTGTTGCTACCGCTCCTCCTTATTATCTTTTTCTGATCATACCTACGGATGGCCCTTTTTTACGTGATTAGAGATCTCTATTGATCAGCTGATTTCTTTTTACATTTTTTTTCTTCTCCCAAAGATGCACGCTATTTATCTTCTCATACGGCTGTTTCCACCGCTCCTCCTTATTACCTTTTTCAGTTTTGATCGTACCTATGGGTGACCCTTTTTTTACGTGATTAGAGATCTCTTTTGATCTGCTGTTTTTTTTCTTTTGATTTTTTTGGGGGGTTCCTTTTGAAGTTACCTGGCGCTGATCTTTGAGATCTTTCTTTGAATTGTTAAGAGATCTCTTTTGTTATTATAAAATTAAGAGGTCTGATTCTTAAAAAAAATTATGAGTTCTTGTCCATAATGTTTTAAATGTATTTATATGGTGTGGGTCCACATTCATTTATGAAGTTCTAAGGGTCATATTTTGTTGATTAATAGAGGGTCCACCAGATCAATGACCGGCTACAAGAGATAATTTGTATATAGGAATAGATCAATTTTTTATAGAAAGGGAGAGATCAATAGTGTGCACGTGTTGGATACATGGACATATGTATATGGAAGATCTCATTGTGTTGTAGACGTGTTGTGCACCTAGTAGGTATATTTTTTAAACGTGGATGCATAGTAGTTTTATTTTTGAGGGGGCGTCTAGTAGCTAAGTAGACGTATTTCATTAGGACTCTAGTTAGACGTGTTGGACCAACTAAAAAAAGTTAGACGGTTGGACCAACTCAAAATAAAAGTTAGACGTGATGGACACATAATTTTATTTGGAGGTTCATGATTTTATTTTGAGGTTTTAGCATGGGTCCACCAAATTTATGTTGTTACGCATAACGAACAGCTAAGAATATTTTATAATGAATATTTTCCAGATCAAGGGCCGGTATTTTCTAATTAATGTGGGATGTGGGATTTTCTTTTCTATTTCTCTTGCTCTTAATTCATCGTATATTACTTTTAATATATAATAGATAGATAGATATATAGATGCTTAGGTCTATTTTTTAGTTCTTCTATTTTAGAAATTCTATAGTGTGTACTTGGATGAGGACCGTGCAGTGCAACATGTGGCTGGCTGTTTGATCTGACCGCACGCTGGACCGAGGGATAGCTGCATCATCTATTTTTTTTTGCATAATAACAACAAATATCTAGATTTTGTGTCCTACTATTTTTTTTTTTTGAAAAACCGCAGCATGTAAGGTGGATGAGGACATTCTTGCATGATGCGTTGACGCTTGGCTTCTATGTTGATCGGGCAGTTCGCTTGATAAAGCGCTAGACCAAGGGATAGCTGCATCATCTATTTTTCTGCATAATAACAACATATATCTATATTTTCGTGTCCTGCTATTTTTTTTCTTTCAAAAATCTGCAGCATGTAGGGTGGATGAGGACCTTTTTCCATGACGCATTGACACTTGGCTTCTATGTTGATCAGGCAGTTAGCTTGATAAAGTTGTGACATGTTGTGCACTTGGTCAGAGATGCCGCACGATGTGCCACGCGTCCAGGCCAGGCCACTGCACGAATGTTGATGTTGGATTGAAGCAATTCTTTTCAGGTATTGGGCATAGGACAAAAGACATTCACGTTCAAGTGGGCTTCTATAGATGTGTTGATGGTAGTTAAAGTTGATCCAGAGAAACTCATAAATTTTTATTTGCTACAGCGATATGCATGATATAAAAATGGAAGCCAAGCGTCAACGCATAAGTAATCCTAGAAGATCCTGATTTCTTTACTATTAAACATCACGGGAAGCATATCTTCTATCTGCAATCCTAGAAGATCATCGTTTAGATAGGTTCACTGGTCGAAAATACTACTATATGTACTAAAATATATTTTTACGGATAAGTACATTTTTAATCACGGGTAGACAACTTACAATTTAAATTGTAAAACCGTGCCTCTCGCGAAAGCAAAACCGTGTGTCAAGGAAGGAAAAAAAAGGAGAAAACGTGTTTTTTCGTTTCCAAGAGGGACGGTTGTGCTTGCAAAAGCAAAACCACCCCTCTCGCGGAAGCAAAACCGCCTCTCATGAAAGGAAAAAAAAAAGAGAAAACACATTTTTTTTTTCCGTTTCCGAGAGGCACGGCCATGACTCCCACAGAAGGAAAAAAATGTGTTATTTCCATTTTTAAGAGGCACCTCTCGTGGAAGCAAATCCGTGCCTCTAGTGGAAGGGAAAGAAACACAACACTTTTTTTCACGCAAAATATGTGTTTTCAAAAAAATGTCAAAAACCTAGAGAGACCGGTGAAAAACCGAAAAGCCAAAAAAACATCTTACGCATGCGAAAAGAATTAGAAATCTGGAGGAAGCGCCCAGAGCATGACACATGGTGACGGCTGAGAGCGCACCACAACCTACCTCAAGTGATCGCTGGGAGGCTCCCCAATGAGCGCTCCTCAATTAATTCTCTTGGCAGAGTCCCATTAGGACTATTGGCACCCGATTTTGGCATGGTACGAAATGCAATTAAGATGGTCTCAAATGGAGAAGTGACCTACATGAAAAAGTTCCATACTATTGACATGAACATCTTTGAAGTCTGGGCCATCGCCATCCGATCTCATCTCGAAGGCTGAAGTTGTGTTCGAAATACTGAGATTTTGTATCCAGAGCACTATTCGGCAAATTACGCCTCAAGGAAGGCCTCAAATGAGAAACATTTCACTACTAGGGAAAAGCCTAGCAGCAGCGCGGGTTTTGGCCCTCTCAGTAGCGCGGGTACCGGCGGTACTAATAAGGCGCTACAGCTAACGTGTAGCAGTAGCGCGTGTTGACCCACGCTACTGCTACACATGAATAGCTGCAGCGATCTTTAGAAAAGGGCGCTACTGATATTATCTGCAGCGCCCTTTACAGGGAAGCGCTACTGGTAAGTCGGCGCTACTGCTAAATCCCCCCCTCGCTACTACTAGTTTTATTAGTTTTTTCCCTGCATATTTGTTTTTTATTTGTTTTGCATTTGAATAGGCTTTATACAATAATCTTTAGCATATCATCCACATACAAATGTAATCATAGCATATACATACAATTAGTCTCATCAAATCATGTCATCATCATAATCATCATCCAACACAAAGTGGTCTCTCGTCATCAATCTCGAAAATAGCGATACAAGTCTCGATTACTTGCAAATACATCGTCATCCATCTAAACAATGATATACACGAGAATAGCTATCACTTTGAGTACATGAGTTCGTATCCCTCTCTCGCATTAGCGTGAACCTAAACTAAGTACTGCGTGTCGCTCGGAAACCGAAAACCGGTACACTGGGCCTGACACTCCGGCCACTTGTCGTATATATACTCCTGGCGTAGCATTTCTTCGCCATTTATGATCTATGCACCTGCATCGTCACATGAGTCGATGATATGCAACATATATAGTTGAGAAACACAAAGAGACAGACTTGGCAAAAATAGAAACAACATATCATAAGCATAAATAACAAAGTTCATCGTACCCAAAATGACCTAACTAGAGTGATTTTCGCTAGTCGAGGAGGAGGACGGTTTAATTACATCACAAATAAAGTTTCACCGTGCATAACTCAAAGTTTTGTCATAAAAGAAAGTATGGACTAAACGGACACATTGTCATATATCGACAATCACTCCATCATGTCGTGCCATCCATCCAAGTCAGGGAGATAGTCATCGAGCTTAGTGAAAGGCTTCATGTCGAGACGCTGAGAGGCTATCCATGTTCGGACGTCTTCCCGCGACATTTGTCCTTCTGCATGGAACATCCCTGTTTTTCCGACGACCTCATTCATGATGATTTGGGCAAGTTCGCGCTGGATGTTATAGAACTCAGCTCGAAGTCGATGATCCTCGATATCTCCTATGTCCTTTGCCCATTGCAGAATATGGGCATCGCTAGATCTAGGTGCCATGTGAAGGTTCTGGTGATCCCGTCGGTACTCCAGCATGTGGTGTAGGACATAGAATCCATCATTAAGAGAATCGTTTGGTTGCTGGATGCAGCAGAAGTCGGTCTTATGGCTGAAGGCGGCCCTGCCGCCCCTTCTCTTCTTGTCCCTAACCTCTCCACCCCTTGCTTGGTAGTAAAACATAGCACTGTCGAGAACATCTTTGATGTGGGTGTAATCCTTTTGTGAATGTTCTTCGACGAGTCCAAGTAAAGAGCGTGGGAGAATCGGGGGTAGAGGATGATGAGGACGGCGCGCCTGCCGCTGCGCAAAATAAGTACACCTTAAATTAATTAGCCTCCACCGTGCAAATGAATTATTGAAATCGAAGGAAGGATAGCAGCGCGGATGACTTATACGGGATGATAAGGCACGAGAATTGCCTCCTTGTCCTTATTGGCGAGCATGAAACTGGCGATGTAATCCCTCGCGTATTCACGATGTTGTGCACAGACTCCCAAGAAGCTCTCGTGCATGTAGTACGGGTCAGCAACACAGATAAAACGTATCTGCTCAACCCTAATGATGAAGCTCATGTGCAAGGCATAAAGGCGGACAAAAGTAAAATCCAGCTTCTTCACGTGAAACATGTCGAATATGTAATCGAATCGGAGGAAGAACTTATCCGCGGGGAAGCCCTCGACGTACGACATTTGCTGCGGAACGTTAACCACGTAGAGTGGGTATCCTGGATCTTTCGAGGCGATGAGGCCTTTCTCTACCCGCAGCACATCGTCATGAAGTCTCCTTAGATCGCCGAATCTGGCTCGTAGCGCTGTTTCAGGTAGGATTGGTCGACCAGGGATATGCCATTTATCCGCATCGGGGATATCTACACGGTCCTGAAGCCGAGGCTGCTGAGGCGGCTGGATCATAGAATCAGCTTTTTTGCCTTTCCTCGCTCTCTTCCTAGGCTTCTTTACCACCGGATGGTCGTCAATAACACGTTGAGACGGTAATTCAGGCACCGACTCATGATGCTCAAACCCTGAGGAGGCGCCAGTATAGACATACTGTTCAGCGCCATCGTCATCCTCATCCATGGCGACGCCATCAACCTCTAATGGAACCACCTGCTTACCCCGTCCGCTATCACCCAACCCGACACCCGACGCTAATTGGGTAGGTGGGGTGTTGATGTTCATACCTTGCTGAGGCTGCGTGCTCGTGGGTGTGCTCCGGCCGCCTCTAGACGGCGCGAGACTCTTTGGCCACAACAGACCCACCCATTGCAACAATCACCAAGCCGCCGCGGGTCTCGTCGTCATCCCCACTAGTATTAGAGGAGGAATTTCGTGGCCCGGTTTGACATCGCCACGGAAACCTTGAAGACGTTTGGGGATCGGCCGGTGTGGAACAATGGTTCCTTCGGCTCCATTATCGTCCCCTTCCCCACGTCCACCTTCAGTTCGCCGATGGTGTACAATATGGTGCACGGGGTTTCATCGGCCTGCAAAGAAAAGTCTGCGACGTGAGACATCCGAAAGGCAATGAAAACGGGAGATTATACATTTATATTGAAGGGGTCGGTGTGGCGATACCGTGAGGGCGCCGAGCTCAGCTAAAGAGGAGGCACCACCGAGCACGTCCGGTCGCGGCAGCGGTCGCGAGCAGTGCGGGAGCAGTCTTGGGAGCAGTGCTTGTGGGTGGGTTTGAGGGACGATTTGGGGGAAGTGGTGGCCGGGGGGAAACGGTTTTTTGGCTAAGTCAAACTTAGCGGTAGCGCGTTTCGCAAAACGCGCTATAGCTAAGATAGCTATAGCGCTTTCTTCAAAACGCGCTGCTGCTATAGCTATGTAAATTTCTTCCTTTTTTAATTTCCTATTCTGTTTCTATAGCGGGGGTCTAGGACACGCGCTGCAGCTAGGTTAGCTATAGCGCCTCTTACAAACAAACGCTGCTGCTATGCCTTCCTCTGATTTTTCGCTTTTTCGTTTATTTTGCTTTACATTTTATTTTTCCCTTTCTCCTTTTTCTATTTCTTTCATTTTCATTTAAATTTCTATTTGTTTTTCATCTTATTTTATTTTCGTTAGTAGTAGCGCTCTTCACGTAAACGCTGCTAATCGTGTTTCAGCATGGCGCGTTTCTTAGAAGATCGCTACTGCTATGCGTAGCCTAGCATTCTGCCAATGGGAATATTAGTAGTAGCGCTTTCTTTACCACAAGCGCTACTGCTAAGTTTGTGTCTGTAGCGCGGTTTTTATTTGCTCGCTACTGCTATATAGCACTAGCGCAGTTTTTTGACCCGCGCTGTTGCTATATTTCTGTGTATAAGGTTTTCCCTAGTAGTGTTTCTACATGAATTGTCTTCGTCTCATCGAAACGGTTGATTTTGGTATAAAAGTCATCCCAATCCGAGATCATACATAGAAGTTAGAGCCATCTGAGTGCGGCCCTGTCACGAGCCAAAAGTGGCACGCCTGTCTCATGGGTAGAGCGAGTAATAGTCTGTCTTGTGCGGGCGATTCGGCCCTGAAGATGGTGTCGAATAGAAAAATGTTCAACATGAAAGTTGTTCGTCTCGTTGAAACGGTAAAATTTTCTTTTGGACGCATCTTCATCCGTAGTTGTTTGTGGCCTGTGATAATCAAAAACTGAATTGATGTCTCAACTTACCTAAATAAGAGTTCGGTTAATTTTGAAAAGATTTGGACGGGATTTGGAGTTCTTTTCTTGTACGGGAAGTTCAGCTGCCTCATAAATAGATGAGAGGTGACGGCCTATCGAACAACACACAATGGAACAAATCATCTACCAGTTTTACCTTTACTTTTATCTCTCTCCCTTGTTCTTCTTCTTCTCGTCCTTCGCTCATTCTTCGTTTGCAGGGTGGCGATCCACGAGGCCCTAGGGGCGATCAGGTCGACCTAGAGCAGCCCATAGCTGCCATGTGCCTTGACAGGGTCCCTCCCAAACGTGTGGGGTTTCGGGTCTACAAAAGCATCCGCCGGCTGTCCTGCGTATCGCACTGCCGGTCGAGTCTCCTTCAACGTGAGCTGCGGAGTATCACCCCTGACGTCGAGGGTACACGGTGACGTGTTCGTGTGCGAACACACTTTTTGGCGACTCCGCTAGGGACAAAGCTTTGAACGGTCTCCAGCCCGTTCTTGCTACGAAGAGATCATCATTTAGGGTTTACAATCTACAAAGGTAATATGAATACCCAATTTTCTACTGTAGATGCAAAAAAATTCATATGGTGTTACTAGATCATTCACTGAGTATACTCTATTGGCTAGTCCTAGTTTTTTCAATCATGCATCTAATTATGTGCAAAGGCCGATTCAAAGTAATTTACATGCTTCAACTTCTTATGATACAAGTTACATGCACCATATGTTTTCCAACTCTCATGCATCGGCAACCCCACAAATCGTTATGCCGGTGAACAACATGATGAGTTTGGTCGATCAAGTTGAAACACCTCGTGTAGGAAGTTCCAATAGTGTGCGCCAAAGTGTTTCACTTTTTTATTCATCGGCAACTAATTTACAATATACTAGTTCAACCATGCCGATGGATGGGAGAATTGGCCATGCTACTACTAGCTATTCGGCCAGTTACTCTTAGCCGTCATATACTACACCTCATGTTAGTCATTTTTTGGCACCATATACAACTGTAGACGCTTGTAATTCAGCTCCGTACCTTCATGGTCATAGCTGAATAAGTGAAAATTTTGCAGGAGTGCACATGCCATCATCCAATATTGTAGCATATAATGCATCCTCTATGCAATTGCATAATTTCGACAGCACCTCATTGCCGAAAGAATCTAGAAGTATTGTGGAGCCATCCCTTACAGAATGGGAAGTGGATACATTAAAAATGGATATAGCCCGAAATAACAAGATTAGTGCTCTTTGCCTTGAAGAGCATGATAAGGGGTTAGTTCTTGATTATAATGCAATAAAAGTTAGAGTTTTGCAAGAAGATGAATCTTTGCCAATTGATAAAATTGACAAGAAAAAATATGGTTTTACAACAATGCATACGCCTTCACCTGATATTATACCATATTATAGACCCCCTACATAATTGCAAAGTTTCGGTAACACTCATGTGTCGCCGAAAGAATCTAAAATCATTGGGTGGGGCAATCATATCCGGAGTGGGCTAAAATTGAGAAAAATCTTAAAGCCAATTTTGCTGCTCGCCGCCAGAAACAAACAGAAAAAAATTTGGCTCAAATAAAAGAAGCATTGCCAATTGGTAGAATCCATGAAAAGAAGGATGATTCGGAACATGAAAGTGCTTCGGTTGAAAAAATCAAATCAAGTAGTATATATTCCGAGTCCATCAAATCTAAAGAGGCAAGCATTATTGAGAAAGGGCATGGAAAGCATAGCAAAATGACCATGCTTGTTTTTTCTGAAGTTAATGGAACCTAATTCCTGCCCTATGAGTTCCGTGCCACAGAAATTGACAAGCCTCAAGGACAAGAATAAGTATCAGAACAAAGTTCGGCTGACAAGGATCTTCAAAGCAATGATGCACGGAATCAAGAAAAAGATGATGACAAAGTGTTGGGGAGCCACCAAAAGACGGAGCAAGATAATTTTCAAGTCACACTACCATCATGCTCTCCCAACATATTTGAAGAGGTATGTTTACCAAGTAATTTACCTATATTCTGATTTGGTCATAACTTTATTGTTGATGCATCTATTAGAAAAATATTTGTAAGCAATAGCGAGAGACCAATGAAGAATGGTAATTTATTTTGTTAGCAATCAGATTGTCACAAAACATATCGGTCAACATATTGCGCCATTTAGAAAGATCGATAGTGAAAAATTATTACAATCAAAGCTTTCCCCATTGTTTTATTTCGAGTTTTATCTACATGGGTAGCTTTGTTTGTTTCATACTTGGCTTACGCATGGTCTCAATGGAGACACGTATGTTCTAATTGTTTTGATTCAGATATTTAAATCCAAGGTTATACTTTATTGAGAAAACTAATGATAGTATAATTTGTTTTTTGCAAGACATCCGAGATACAGTGCAAAACATAATGCATAGCCGAATGGGGTGTAAAATCTGAACCATTCGTTTGCTTAACTCCAAAGCCGTTCTCATAGCAAGATCGACTAGAAAATAAAAAGTTTACCTTCAATTCAAGCATGTGTGATCGAATATTCGACTTGTTGCTAAAAAATAATTACATAAGAATTCTCGATCACCATGTCAATCCATCAATTCAAGGACGAAAGTATTGTAAGTTGCTTGATTCGTTCAAGCATAGTTTTGAGGATTGCAACATGTTTCGTCAAATAGTTAAATCAGACATTGAAAAAGGCCGATTGAAAATTGTTGAAACACCAAGAGATGACCAGTCTATTCCTATTGGTCCTAGTAGCATTTTTTTGCATTGGTTGCTTCAAGCCGATCTATTTAAGGAGAAGGTAAGAACTATAGGTGACGGGATCAAGCTTTCAAGTAAAGAAGTTGTTGAAGAGTACAATGAACATAAACTTGAGGGCAAGAATTCCATCGAAGCTACAACAAAGACGCTAAGGACTGGGGGGCAACAAGAAAATTGAATGATCGATGAAAGCAAACAAAAAGAAAACAAAGGCCGAAATAAGCACAAGTGTAAGAGATCAAAAATCACCTTCGCTCAACTATTGGATAAATATCAAAGAAGAGTGAAGAGAAGAATGCTTATCATCCAAATCATGCAAAGAAACCAAGATCACCCCGAAGGCACAAATATGAGGATCGGTATTGGCAAGGAGAGAAGTTTAATGCAACATATTCATATCCTTATTTTGAGCCGCCAATGCCAATGTCATGGATTCCTCCCTATGCTCATGTACATCCATATCCATCATGGGACATGTATGATACAAGGGCACATTCTCCATCTTATTTTAGCCCATCTCACCAATATTATGCAGCTCCAAGAAGATCAACATCTGAACAATCACATGTTAAAGCATGTTTCAATCATAAGGAATCGGTCCGGAGCTCAAGGAAGAAGAAAGAGGTGGTCAAGCAAGTTTACCGCATTAAAAGAGATGGCCGTAGGAGTGCTACTTCCGATTTGATCTCAAACGAACAAGAGCCAACTAAAGTGTTGACATTGGCTACTAAATGCAATGAGATGAAACAATCAATTGTTAACGGTCAAAGTACCAAATCTGAAGGAAAGAAGTTGAGAGTGCACAAGGCCAAAAAAGAATTACCATTGGTCGAAATAGAATCACAACCGAGGTGCCAGCTCATCTTATCGTATTGGCAAAAGAAGGTATTGTGAAAGCTTAGTGCACGAGAACTGGAAAATAAGAACTTGGCATGGGTTCTCAAGAGGAGTAGTCAATATAAAAGTGATGTGCAACCTTCTATTGCTACAAGTGTTACAAAAGTGAAGAAAGAGAAGGATGGAAGCAAAAAACAATTAAGCCGAAGGTGTGCATCATCCCATCAAAATCTTCGGTTAGCACATCATCCGTATTCGTCAAACATGATATTGATATCTTTGCCATGGAATTCATCCCCAGGTATGATTGGTTACCTTCCATGGGCTTATTTTGACCCATGGATACAATATAATTTCTTATATCATGAAAGGGTATTACCAAATAACTATTCATTTAATTAGCTATAAGTTGTTGATTTGTCATTTATTTGTTTATTTCGTCTATACATGCTTTGGTGGATGAAGTTTACATGGACCTTATGCTAATGGCCGATATTTACCTATCGCCCTAAGAATATGTCAAAGCATGGTCGGTGTAGTATCCTAACATCGTCCTTAGTTCAATTGGAAAGCGAGACAAGTACTATGGAGATTATGTTTTGATGGTTTAATTCATAACAATGGTCAAGGTGTTGGTGTTGTCAATATATCTCCTTATGGTACTATTTTATCAAGCCTCGTGCCACTTATAATATTTCTTGCACAATAGTCAAAGCTGAATATTTGATGTTATTCGGTTTGGAAGCCTTTGGTTGCCATAGGTGCTACACATATTGAGGCTTTTGGTGATTTGATATGAGAGTGCAAAAAATATCCAAGGGTTATTAATGTTTTGATGAATCACTTGTAATTTATCTTGAGGTATGTCTAGATGTAAAATTTACATTGGGTTACTTTAATACTGCTAATATATCTGGACGTGATAATTGGAGAGAAAATGGGTTGGCACAACAAACATCCGGGAACAATATTGGTCATGGTGTATTGCACATCTATCAATAGCCGATGCTTATTCTCGCAAGCATAGGTAAAGCCGAATTGGAGCTTATCGCTTCGGCCACTAATGGAACTTTCATGCAGGCGAAGTAAGTATTGGAAGAAGTTCATTCGTAATCACCTACTAAATTCTAGCAAAAGGGTGAACAATATGATTTGGAGAATGGTTTTTAGATACATATCTATGGAACTTTATCACCGAATTGTTATAGAAGTTGAGAAGTTTTCACCCAAGTTTGCAACAAGAGGTTCAAACAAGCAATGGTCGATATATATATACTTATTATCCTAAAAACATGCAAATGGCTGATGGAGTGTTGACATCATTCTTAGAACAAACTCCATGCAAGTTATTTTCCGGCACACAAGTTTTGCCAAAAAATAGGGGGCATGTGTTGGCACCAGATTTTGGCATGGTATGAAATGCAATTAAGATGGTCTGAAATGGAGAAGTATCTAAGTGAAAAAAGTTCTGTATTATCGACATGAACATCTTTGAAGTTTGGGCCATTGCTATCCGATCTCATCTCGAAGGGCGAAGTTGTGTTCGAAATACTGAGATTTTGTATCCAGAGCACTGTTCGGCCAATTACGCCTCAAGGACGGCCTCAAATGAGATAAATTTCTACACAGATTGTCTTCTTCTCGTCAAAACGGTCGATTATGATATAAAAATCATCTCAATCCAAGATCATATGTAAAAGTTAAGCCATCTGAGTGCGGCCCTGTCACGAGTCAAAAGTAGCGCGAGTAATAGTCCTTCTTGTGCGAGCTATTCGGCCCTGAAGATGGTCTCGAATAGAAAAAAAACACCGCGTTGAACTGGTTCAATTTTTTTTGGGCGCATCTTCATCTGAGGTCATTTGTGGCCTGTGAGAGTCGAAAACCGAACTGATGTCTCAGACTTGCCGAAATCCGAATTCGGTTAATTTTGGAAAGATTTGGACGGGATTTGGAGTCCTTTTCTTGTACGGGAAGTCCAGCCGCCTCATAAATAGATGAGAGGTGATAGCCGATTGAACAACACACAAAGGAACAAATCATCTATCACTTTTACCTTTACTTTTATCTCTCTCACTTGTTTTCTTCTTCATCGTTCTTCGTTCGTTCTTCTTGTTGTAGGGCGGCGTACCTCGAGGCCCTATGGGCGATCAGGTCGACCTAGGGAAGCCCATAGCCGCCGCGCGCCCTGGAGGGGTCCCTCCCAGGCGTGTGGGGTTTCGGGTCCTCAAAAAGCACCCGCCGGATTGCTTGTGTACCGCGCTTTCGGTGGGGTCTACTTCAACGTGAGCTGCGGTGCATCACCCCGGCGTCGAGGGTACACGGTGACGTGTTCGTGTGCGAACAAGGACTACACGTTCTTTTGCGTCGGTCCTGGGAAGACCCCCTCGTTCATGTCGGTCGACCCTGGACACCCACAAATATGTGGGGGTTGAAACCCCTAGGATAGACCAATACATTGGAGCACACCCTCCCCCCGCTGCCATCTGCCTCCTCTCTCTCCCATCTAGATTGATCTCGACTAAGAATGTCGCTAGGCTGCCTTGCTTTGTAGAATAATTCATATAGCCTTCAACATTCATCCTCCAGTTGACATTGAGTCGTTGTTTGGAACGTGGTTAAGCTGGGATTGAACATACTACTGCGGCTCGTATTCGGATTGGAATATGTGCGCTTATGTGGGCTATATGAAACTGTAGGAATGATTTGATTTTTAACAGACAACACAATTTAACTTTCTTGAAGGTCATCTTCAGAGCTACCGCATGGATCCGTATGTGATCCTTACTCACTCCTATGGACTCCAGGGAGCCTTTGTTTACTGGGTGCAACCAGCGGAAGATGGTAGCACGGGCTATATTCAACCGGTTCGGATGGCGGTCCCATAACAGGATAGGAGTCTAGGAAGCTTATCCTTTATATTGCCGTACCACTGGTGATTGTCAGCATGTACATCTCTTTTATTTATTTGCTTCGCCCCGCTTGCGAGCTGTAATATTTTTAAGACTTTATGATACTTCGTGGGTTATTTAATAAGATGGTTGTATGCATCATCATCATGCAGAGGCCGGGGGCACACCTCCATTTCCAAAAAAAAGGCTGCCTTGCCTCCCTCTAGTTCTTCTGTTGGGCTTTTGTGATGGTACAGAGAGTGTCGTCGATCCTCTGAATCTGTACGAATGGACACCTTGGAGGTACCATCCTCTTAAGGATCAGCGTCTCAGACCACTTCAGGAACTGAGGGGTCATCGGCTTCTCTGCTTACACTAGGCGGCGGGTGAGCTTGGGGTTTGTGTCTTCATGGCAGATGTACCTTTCAAAAATCGATAAGCAGTCGAGCACATCTCCTTGGGGCCTTGGACCATATAGAGTACGTAACTTGGCGGTGATCTCGATCCAGAGAGGCGTCGTTGTCCCCTGGGCATATCTGGGACTGGAATCCTTGCCTCGCTGCCTGTACAGCCTTCCACGAGTTCCTCGTAGTGAGCTCGAGACCAGGGCGTCCAGGCGGCAAGGGTCGTCGCCTTGCAGCCGAGGATCCTCTGGTTGTCTACACAAACTTGAGGCTTCCAGCATCTCTAGCAGATCCCGCAAACGTGCGGCCCACAAAAAACGTATAAGGGCTTCCGTAAATTGTTTTTACGATGCGGTGCGCTCCGGCCGAGCAGATCCCGCAAACGCGTATTTTAGGGGACGCGCTTGCAGGATCTATTCAGCCGGCACGCTCGCTGCACCGAAATTTTTTCATAAAACATCAAGCAAATTGCAATTTCATAATAATGTCCACCGAATGGAAACTAAATTAAATTCAACATACAAATATATAAATAGTCAAGCAACTAACTATGCAATAGTAATCATCATTACAACAAACGTTGGAATTCAAATAATTAATACAACACCAAGTTGCTCAAATCTCCTTAGATGAAGACGACGAGGACGAACTCCAATCCATCTACAATGTGTAGACACGCCGGATTGAGCTTCACTCGAACCCAATCCGAGCCAAAATTGAGCACTCGCCGGAATGAGCTTCACCTGAACATACCTCGTCGAAAACAAGCCACGTCGTGCTGCCTTTTCTCCTCCTGTCGGCCGACACAAAGCCGCCCTTACTCCTTCCCGCCGCCCGACTTTGCGCCTCCCCTTTCTTCTCCCTCCGGCCGAAGCAGCGCCGCGCCGCCCTCTTCTCCAGGCGCGCGTCGGTCAGAGTAGGCGGAACCAACCGGATCCACAAGGAAAGAGCCCAAGCACCGAGCTCCCCCCACTAGTAGAAAACGACCCATTTGTCCCGGTTCCAGAGGCCCTTTAGCCCCGGTTCTGGAACTGGGACTAAAGCCCAAAACCTTTAGTCCCAGTTCGCTTACGAACCGGGACAGAAGAACTCCACGTGGCACGGCGGGCGCCCAGCAAGAGGTTTTTAGTCGGTTGGTAACACCAACCGGGACCAAAAGGCATCCACGCGTCAGCAGCTGGCAGGAGCTGGGGTTTTTGTTTTTTCTGAGGGGGGGGGGGGGTAGGAGGTTTTGGATGGTTAATTTAGAGGTTTCATATATTGTGTTAGCTAGCTAATAGAGAAAAGTGTTCTCTCTTTCTCCGTGCTTGGTCGACGCTAGCTACTATATACATATAGAACTCGACACGCTAGCTAGTAAGCAAATGAAGGAACCATTAACTACACAAGATCGTCATGAACATATACAGAGAGGAGAGTGACCTCTCTTTCTCCGAGAGATTGGTCGAACAACAAGTTTTCGTCTATCTATCCGACGCTACTAGCTACATATATACAATATAAGATCTCTTACAATCCCTAACATCTCATGTCTATATCAATATCCACATGGTATTCTTCGGCTTTATGTATGACGTGGTCAAGAAAGAATCCCGCCAATTCCTCTTGAATTGCTTGTATGCGATCATGTGGTAGGAGTTCATCCCGCATCTGCCAGATCTAATTTAAAGAAGGTGATCAATACATATATATGAATGAAACTCAATACAAATGATGGTAATAAAATAAAATTGTGAATATTATTGTTTATGTACTTCACATTGTTTTTCATAGTAGCCCCGCTCACAGGTCGAGTGGCGGATGAACTCGCAAACGTGGTATCCACAAAAATCATTCCCGCCTTCCTGCCACAAGCACTTTACGAGAAATAGAGTTCAATCAAACTGATAATCAAGCATGTTAGATGGTATTGATGAAACTAACTAGAATCAATGGGAGACACGTGGAACTAGGTAGTAGTACTTACTTTCGGGTGTGTAGATCGCAGCTCCCCCAGCAGTCCCGGAGCTATTGCAGTGAACTCTTTCCACACCCTACCAGACAAAAAAATTACTTGATATCAGGAAATGAACAAATTTTCCGATATGGTGCGATAATGATCGATTAATCTTACTTCTGGAGCATTTCAGTCATGTCCGCATAGTCTTGGGGATCTTTTCGTCTCGAGTCTAAGATGGTTACTGCTCCCCGGTCAATTTTAATCTCTAGCAGAATAAAGTGAAAGATGCGCACGCATGCATAACTCATCAATTACATTACTATAACCATGAGTATTAAGGGAAACTGAATATGCACAAGACAGTAACACTCACTTGAAGTTGTAAGAAAAGAGTATTTTATCTTTGTTTTGATTTTTGAGCAACGATTGTAGCAAGTTGTCCTCGGTTTCTGTGACATTCTTTTTAACCGTCCATTCATGTATGACATTTGGTTTAATGAACCCAATGTCATATATTTGTTCTTTTCTGCATTCGACGATCTTCAATCTGCATAATATAGTGAGGATAATTATACATACATGCAATGAAAGAGCTGAGCTATATATAGAGACTTAATTACAGAAGTAGTACTTACAGACAGTAACAAGTCACGAGTGTTCTGTCGAGGGCCTTTTGATTGTATAACTGGAATAACTCGTTAAATTCAGTAGACAACAGATCAGTTCCAACGAGGTTGTGCTCATATTTAATTCTCAGTGTCAAAGTATCATTCCCAGACTCGCTGCAGGTTTCCATGTACCATTCATGGAATCTTCGCATCATCGTTGTTAGAGGAGGATGATCAGGTTTGACGAGAGGCTTCCCGTACTGGTATCTGAATTTGTCCACCTCCATTGTTTCAAACACCACATCATCGCTCTAATCAGCGGGATTGGTACCGGGCACCATCCCCGGCAGATTAGCGACGATATCGCTAGACACCTTGAGCGGGGGCACGATTGGTTCGCCTGTTCGCCGAGCTGGGGATTTTTTCCCACTTCTTTGTTCTGCTAACCTTTTGTCACCGGAAGTAGTTCCCGAGTGTCGTGCATCTTGATATGTCTTTTTAAGACAGTGGAAATAGTTGAAATCCGGCGGAGGCGGTGGTGGTCGCTTCAGGGCATCGATAGTGTGCTTCGCTTTCACCGGATCTATCATCTCCCTCGGAGGTGGAGGTTTCTTTGCAAAAAAGTCCCTCAATTGGGCTTCACAGATATCCGCGTTTTCCTTCTCGATCCTCTCATATGGTAACTTTTCCGGAGCCTTGAGAGATGGACCGTATCTGAATTGCCTCCCGCCTCTGCTTGTACTGCTAGCCGCCAGAGTGGCGGCGTCTCTCTTCCGTTGTTGCTTACGAGGCAAAGAAGGAGGCGGAGTGCTCTGACGCGTCGGAGGAGCCGGAGCGGCGCCGTCTCTCTTTCGCCATTGCTGACGAGGCGGAGGAGGAGGCGGACTGTTCTGACGCGTCGGAGGAGGCGAAGGAGAAGGCGGAGTCCCCTCATGCGCCAGAGGAGCCGGAGAAGGAGGTAGAGTGCCCTGATCACTCGCCGGAGGAGGAGGAGGAGGCGGAGTGCCCTGACTCGCCGGAAGAGGAGGCGGAGGCGTCCAGTTTGGAAGCTTGATGTACTCCTTCCGCCATAGACATGTACTCCTCAAAGCATTAACCAGCAGATTCTCCCCTTCACCTGTAGGGTGGTCAAGCTCCAGCTCCTCAAATCCCTCGGTTATTTCATCCACTATCACAAGAACATAGCCATGTGGATCGGACGGAAGTGAAAAGTACTGTCAGGTTGAGGAGGTGCAACAGAGTCGACAGCCGCCTTCAAAGTGAGGTTCAGTCATTTCGTCATAAGCTGGCAATGTTGAGCCTCCGTGATAGTATGCATGGGGTAGCTAGCAGCCGTGATGTCAGGCTGAACGATCTCCTTGGAAGCCATGCTGGTTCTCCGCTGAGATGGCGGTGTAGCTTCTGTGGTAGCTTCGTGCCGCTGAGATGGTTGGCCGGCAACTCGCTGGCTCTCAAGTTCCTCTAGCTTTTGTAGTCTTGCATTGATCTTCTGCATTTCACTTAGCTCCGCTTTCCTCCTTCTCTCTCGGCTTCTATAACCGCCTGCGCCGGGAAACCCAACCACCCACGAAACAGAGTTTGGTGTGCCTTGTGTTCGTCTAGGGTGCTCAGGATTCCCAAGGGCCTCAATCAGCTCATCCTTCTTTCTCTCGAGAATGAACGTCCCTTCCTGCACTGCGGTGATATACTTCTGAAGCTTATTGACGGGTATTGCAAGTTGCTCGTCCGTCCAACGGCACTTCCTTGTTTTAGGGTCCAAAGTTCCCTCAACCCCAAAGAACCAAGTCCTTGAACGGTCTGGCCAGTTCAATGTCTCTGGTTCGACCCCTTTAGCAATCAGGTCATTCTCAGCTTTGTCCCACAACAGCCGGACTTTGAGGTAGCCACCTGACCCCGTGTGATGGTGATACAACTTCTTTGCAGCATTGTTCTTGTTTGTCTCTGACATTTTCTTACTCTTGTCTGATGTCTTGTAGGCCACAAATGTGGGCCAGTGATCTCTTATCTTCTCAAATCAGTTGGTGAATTCTGGAGTCTTCACTTCGTCGACAAACTTTGATTTCAACTCTTTCTTCCCCCTCCTGAATAGATCTGCCATCTTCTTAAGAGCAGATGCCTTGACCTGTGGCTTTATAACTGGCTTATTCGGATCCTCCTTTGACGGTAGGGTGAAAATTGCCTTCAGCGAGGTCCAAAGATCATCTTTCTATCTATCGGTGACATAAGAAACTTCAGGGTCGACGTCCTTAGGCTTATACCATTGCTGGATGCTGTTCAGGATGCTGTCCCTAACAATAGCTCCGCACTGACAGAAAATGCGTCGTTGGTCCACTTGCATTCAATCGGTAGGCCATCATTCGCGATTGCTGCGATCGTGAACCTTTCATTCTGGCGCAACCTTTTCTTTGGGCCTCGTCTCGTTACGGAAGTTTGGCTTGATCCGGATGGCTATAAAAGAATAAAGAAGCGTTAATATATGTACATACCAAAACAATTAAGGCATCAATTAGTCAGCACAGGCTTAAATAATACATACATACATACATACATATATATATATACCTCGCCGGACTTTGCAACAGCTCCCTCCTCCGTTCGGGCACCGGAGCCGTCATTATGGTCTCCTTCTTCCTCCGGCATTCGGTCACCGAAGCCATCATGATCATTTACTTCCTCCTCCATTGTTCGATCACCGGAGCCGTCATCCTCTCCTTCCAGACCATCGGTGTCGTTGAGAAATGACAAGACATCACCTCCGCCGAAGATTGTATCCCCCAACAACTGTTCTTTTTCCAAGTCTCTTTGATCCATAGTTTCTGCAAATATTTCAACATGGCAATTAATATACAAACATGAGAGGTGGATAATATTAGTGGCAAACATAGACCTAGCTAGCTAATCACAACAAGGAACCTTATTAGTGGCCTCGATGCTTCTACGGTTTGGGATGGCCTCGACAACGCTTCTAGGCTTTGGGGTGGCCTCGACAACGCTCTTTTAACTTGGTAAATTTGGGCGGCCTCGATGCTTCTAGGGTTTGGGGTGGCCTCGGCAACGCTTCTAGGGTTTGAGGTGGCCTCGACGCTTCTAAGGTTTGGTCGGGCGAGAGGGGGTTGATCGACGTCCCCCCTCATGTTGAAGAGTTACCGGAGTTTTCCATGAACAAAAAAATACTACCTATCACATGACATGTCCGGCGACTGGACCGGATTGCCTCTCTCATGAATGTTCAACGTCCGGACCGCCTCTCTCCTGAATGTCAAACAAGGGATTCTCTTAACCTTTAAGGGATTAACAAAATGGCGCCATTCTGGATGTGCAGAAAATGGTCCATATTTTTCTTGATCTCATCTACCCTTCTATATGTCACGCAGCAGCCCGGCGGCGTTCGAGAGAAGAATGGCGGATGGGAGGAAATTTCCTAAGTGCCGGGTTATATAGCAACCACCTTTGGTCCCGGTTCGTACCTCAAACCGGGACCAATGCCCCCTTTAGTCCCGTTTGGTGCCACCAACCGGGACCAAAGATCAGTTTTCAGCAGCCCAAAGGGCTAGAAACAGAGACCTTTGGTCCCGTTTGGTGGCACCAACTGGGACTAAAGGGGGCCATTGGTCCCGGATGGTGCCACGAACTGGGACCAAAGGCCTTGTGCTGGAACTGGCGCGGTGCGGCAGGATGTTTAGTCCCACCTCGCTAGCCGAGAGGCTTCGACAGTGGTTTATAAGCGCGGCTGCGCAGACCACTTCAAACTCCTCTCAAATGCAGGCTTACGGGCCTAAAGTCACTTTATCTCCCTGTGGGCCTACTGGGGCTTCTGCAGGCTTGAATCCTGGCCCATGGTTGGGTTTCTAGTCTTATTCAGGCCGTGGTGGCCCAGTAGGTGGCATTTTTTTCCAGTTTTTTTATTTTACTTTTTGCTTTATTTATTTTCTTTTGTTTCTACTTCCAGTTTTTCAGTGATTCTTTTTGCTTTTAGGTCACAAAAATTATAAACTTTCTATTAGTGCCATTAGTTTTCAAATTTGAATAGTTTAAATTTGAATATTTAAAAATTTGTGTGAATCGCTAGTTTGTGAATAACTTTACTATAAAAATAGATTTTTGAGTGATTCTTTTTCCTGCTATTTAATATTACTGTGTTTTATCATTATATTCAATTTGGTAAATTTTAGCTTATTTTAAATGTCTGTTTTAATCAAAAACAGATTTTGTTATTTTTGTTTGCTATTAAAGTTTCCAACAAAAAAATCTTTATGAAAATTCTTTTTGCCATTAATGTTTTGAACAAAGAATACTTTGATAATTTAAGTTGCATAAATTTTATAAAAAGTTAGTTTCAAAAATACTATAGGTTTATAAAATCTTTTTAGTTGATTCCTTTTGCTATTAGAGTTTTATAAAAGTTTTTTAGTTGATTCTTTTTGCTATTGAAGAGTATTTTAGTTTTGTATTAGTTGATCATAACAGAATATTTTAATTGATTATTTTTAGTTTTATTCTTTGTGCTACTAGAGTTTCATAAAAGTTTTCTAGTTCATTATTTTTGCTATTAGTTCATTCTTTGAACTAAATGACCCTGAAATTGAAAAGAACTTCAAATGAACTGTGAAAAGGTTGAAAGTTGGCATGGTATTATCATTTCATCCACATAGCATGTTATAAAAAGTTGAGAGGGTTACGGCAAAAACCGGATGCACTTCGTGCACAAAATGGACAATCTCTTCCGAAGTATCAGGGTTTCGGACAAAAACTCTTGTGTTACAAAGGGATTTCCTTTTTTGAACTTATTTGAACTCCAGACTTTTTGTGTCTTCAAAATGCACCATTCAAAGCCACATCATCAATTTTCAACCCTTTCTGACTTCATTTGGTATTTTTCATGCATTTACTAATTTTTAAGCTAAATGACCCAGAAATTGAAAAGCACTACAAATGAACTATGAAAAGGTTGAAAGTTGGCATGGTATCATCATTTCACCCACATAGCATGTTATAAAAAGTTGAGAGGGTTACGGCAAAAACTAGATGCACTTCGTGTACAAAACGGATAATCTCTTTCGAAGTATCAGGGTTTCGGACGAAAACTCATCTGTTACAAAGTTATTTAATTTTTTTTAAGTTATTTGAACTCCAGACTTTTTGTGTGTTCAAAATGAACCATTCAAAGCTAGATCATAAATTTTCAACCCTTTCTGACTTCATCTAGTATTTTTCATGCATTTATTGATTTTTTAAGCTAAATGACCCTGAAATTGAAAAGCACTACAAATGAACTCTGAAAAGGTTGAACGTTGGCAAGGTATCATCATTTCACCCACATAGCATGTTATAAAAAGTTGTGAGTGTTACGAAAAAAACTGGATGCACTTCGTGAAGGAAATATGCCCTAGAGGCAATAATAAAGTTATTATTTATTTCTTCATATCATGATAAATGTTTATTATTCATGCTAGAATTGTATTAACCGGAAACATGATACATGTGTGAATACATAGACAAACATATAGTCACTAGTATGCCTCTACTTAACTAGCTCGTTAATCAAAGATGGTTATGTTTCCTAACCATAGACATGTGTTGTCATTTGATTAATGGGATCACATCATTAGGAGAATGATGTGATTGACATGACCCATTTCGTTAGCCTAGCACTTGATCGTTTAGTATATTGCTATTGCTTTCTTCATGACTTATACATGTTCCTGAAACTATGAGATTATGCAACTCCCGTTTACCGGAGGAAGACTTTGGGTGCTACCAAACATCACAACGTAACTGGGTGATTATGAAGGAGTACTACAGGTGTCTCCAAAGGTAGATGTTGGGTTGGCGTATTTCGAGATTAGGTTTTGTCACTCCGATTGTCGGAGAGGTATCTCTGGGCCCACTCGGTAATGCACATCACTATAAGCCTTGCAAGCAATGTAACTAATGAGTTAGTTACGGAATCATGCATTACATAACGAGTAAAGAGACTTTCCGGTAACGAGATTGAACTAGGTATTGGATACCGACGATCGAATCTCGGGCAAGTAACATACCGATGACAAAGGGAACAACGTATGCTGTTATGCGGTTTGACCGATAAAGATCTTCGTAGAATATGTAGGAACCAATATGGGCATCCAGGTTCCGCTATTGGTTATTGACCGAGAATAGTTCTAGGTCATGTCTACATAGTTCTCGAACCCGTAGGGTCCGCACGCTTAACGTTACGATGACAGTTTTATTATGAGTTTATAAGTTTTGATGTACCGTTTTTTCGAGTCCGGATGTAATCACGGACATGACGAGGAGTCTCAGAATGGTCGAGACATAAAGATTGATATATTGGACGGCTATATTCGGACACCGGAAGTGTTCCGGGTGTTTTCGGAGAAAACCGGAGTGCCGGAGGGTTACCGGAACCCCCCCGGGAGAAGTAATGGGCCTAGTGGGCCTTAAGGGAAGAGAGAGGCGGCGGGGGGGGCGTGCCCCTCTCCTCTGGTCCGAATTGGACTAGGAGGAGGGGCGGCGCCCCCCTCTTTCCTTCCCCTCTCCTCCTTCCTTCCCCCTCCTAGTAGGAGTAGGAAAGAGGGAGTCCTACTCCTACTAGGAGGAGGATCCCTCCTCCTTGGCGTGCCCTCTAAGGGCTGACCGGCCTCCCCCCTTGCTCCTTTATATACGGGGGCAGGGGGCACCCCATAGACACACAAGTTGATCTACGGATTGTTCCTTAGCCGTGTGCGGTGCCCCCCTCCACCATATTCCACCTCGGTCATATCGTCGCGGAGTTTAGGCAAAGCCCTGCGCTGGTAGAACATCATCATCGTCACCACGCCGTCGTCTTGATGTAACTCATCCCGAAGCTTTGCTGGATCGGGCCCGGGATCGTCATCGAGCTGAGCGTGTGCGAACTCGGAGGTGCCGTGACGTTCGGTGCTTGGATCGGTCGGATCGTGAAGACGTCGACTACATCAACCGCGTTGTGCTAACGCTTCGCTTCACGGTCTCACGAGGGTACGTGGACAACACTCTCCCTCTCGTTGCTATGCATCACCATGATCTTGCGTGTGCGTGGAAATTTTTGAAATTACTACGTTTCCCAACAAAGGCATCCGAGCGTAGGTTTTATGCGTTGATGTTATATGCACGAGTAGAACACAAGTGAGTTGTGGGCGATACAAGTCATCGCTTACCAGATGTCATACTTTGGTTCAGCCAGACAGAGATGAAGCGGCCCGACCGACATTACGCGTACGCTTACATGAGACTGGTTTCACCGTTACGAGCACTCGTGCTTAAAGGTGGCTGGCGGGTGTCTGTCTCTCTCACTTTAGCTGAATCGAATGTGGCTAGGCTTGGTCCTTGCGAAGGTTAAAACAGCACCAACTTGACGAACTATCGTTGTGGTTTTAATGCGTAGGTAAGAACGGTTCTTGCTAAGCCCGTAGCAGCCATGTAAAAATTTGTAACAACAAAGTAGAGGACGTCTAACTTGTTTTTGCAGGGCATGTTGTGATGTGATATGGTCAAAACGTGATGCTATATTTTATTGTATGAGATGATCATGTTTTGTAACCAAAGTTATCGGCAACTGGCAGGAGCCATATGGTTGTCGCTTTATTGTATGAAATGCAAACGACCTGTAATTGCTTTACTTTATCACTAAGCGGTAGCGATAGTCATAGAAGCAATAGATGGCGTAACAACAACGATGCTACGATGGAGATCAAGGTGTCGCGCCGGTGACGATGGTGATCACGACGGTGCTTTGAAGATGGAGATCACAAGCACAAGATGATGATGGCCATATCATATCACTTATATTGATTGCATGTGATGTTTATCCTTTATGCATCTTATCTTGCTTTGATTGACGGTAGCATTTTAAGATGATCTCTCACTAATTATCAAGAAGTGTTCTCTCTGAGTATGCACCGTTGCGAAAGTTCTTCGTGCTGACACACCACGTGATGATCGGGTGTGATAGGCTCTACGTTCAAATACAACGGGTGCAAAACAGTTGCACACGCGGAATACTCGGGTTAAACTTGACGAGCCTAGCATATACAGATATGGCCTCGGAACACGGAGACCGAAAGGTCGAGCGTGAATCATATAGTAGATATGATCAACATAGTGATGTTCACCATTGAAACTACTCCATCTCACGTGATGATTGGACATGGTTTAGTTGATTTGGATAACGTGATCGCTTAGATGACTAGAGAGATGTCTGTCTAAGTGGGAGTTCTTAAGTAATATGATTAATTGAACTTAAATTTATCATGAACTTAGTACCTGATAGTATTTTGCTTGTCTATGTTTGTTGTAGATAGATGGCTCGTGCTGTTGTTCCGTTAAATTTTAATGTGTTCCTTGAGAAAGCAAAGTTGAAAGATGATGGTAGCAATTACACGGACTGGGTCCGTAACCTGAGGATTATCCTCATTGCTGCATAGAAGAATTACATCCTGGAAGCACCGCTGGGTGCCAGGCCTGCTGCTGATGCAACTGACGATGTTAAGAACGTCTGGCAGAGCAAAGCTGATGACTACTCGATAGTTCAGTGTGCCATGCTTTACGGCTTAGAACCGGGTCTTCAACGACATTTTGAACGTCATGGAGCATATGAGATGTTCCAGGAGTTGAAGTTATTATTTCAAGCAAATGCCCGGATTGAGAGATATGAAGTCTCCAATAAGTTCTATAGCTGCAAGATGGAGGAGAATAGTTCATCGGTGAACACATACTCAAAATGTGCGGGTATCATAATCACTTGATTCAACCGGGAGTTAATCTTCCCGATGATAGTGTCATTGATGAAATTCTCCAATCACGCCACCAAGCTACAAGAGCTTCGTGATGAACTATAATATGCAAGGGATGGACAAGACTATTCCCGAGCTCTTCGCAATGCTAAAGGCATGGAGGTAGAAATCAAGAAGGAGCATCAAGTGTTGATGGTTAACAAGACCACCAGTTTCAAGAAAAGGGCAAAGGGAAGAAGAAGGAACTTCAAGAAGAACAGCAAACAAGTTGCTGCTCAAGAGAAGAAACCCAAGTCTTGACCTAAGCTCAAACTGAGTGCTTCTCTCGCAAGCGATCGGACACTAGAAGCGGAACTGCCCCAAGTATTTGGCGGATAAGAAGGATGGCAAAGTCAACAAAGGTATATGTGATATACATGTTATTGATGTGTACCTTACTAATGCTCGCAGTAGCACCTAGGTATTTGATACTGGTTCTGTTGCTAATATTTGCAACTTGAAGCAGGACTACGGATTGCGAAGATTGGCTAAGGACGAGGTGACGATGCGGCGTGGGAAAGCGGTTCCAAAGTCGATGTGATCGCGGTCGGCACGCTACCTCTACATCTACCATCGGGATTAGTTTTAGACCTAAATAATTGTTATTTGGTGCCAGCATTAAGCATGAACATTATATCTGGATCTTGTTTGATGCGAGACGGTTATTCATTTAAATCAGAGAATAATGGTTGTTCTATTTATATGAGTAATATCTTTTATGGTCATGCACCCTTGAAGAGTGGTCTATTTTTATTAAATCTTGATAGTAGTGATACACATATTCATAGTGTTGAAACCAAAAGATGCAGAGTTGATAATGATAGTGCAACTTATTTGTGGCACTGCCGTTTAGGTCATATCGGTGTAAAACGCATGAAGAAACTCCATACTGATGGGCTTTTGGAATCACTTGATTATGAATCACTTGGTACTTGCGAACCGTGCCTTATGGGAAGATGACTAAAACGCCGTTCTACGGAACTATGGAGCGAGCAACTGATTTGTTGGAAATCATACATACTGATGTTTGTGGTCCAATGAATGTTGAGGCTCGCGGCGGGTATCGTATTTCCTCACCTTCACAGATGACTTGAGCAGATATGGGTATATCTTCTTGATGAAACACAAGTCTGAAACATTTGAAAAGTTCAAAGAATTTCAGAGTGAAGTGGAAAATCATTGTAACAAGAAAATAAAGTTTCTACGATCTGATCGTGGAGGAGAATATTTGAGTTACGAGTTTGGTCTACACTTGAAACAATGCGGAATAGTTTCACAACTCACGCCACCCGGAACACCACAACGAAATGGTGTGTCCGAACGTCGTAATCGTACTTTACTAGATATGGTGCGATCTATGATGTCCCTTACTGATTTACCGCTATCGTTTTAGGGTTATGCCTTAGAGACGGCCGCATTCACGTTAAATAGGGCACCATCAAAATCCGTTGAGACGACGCCTTATGAACTGTGGTTTGGCAAGAAACCAAAGTTGTTGTTTCTTAAAGTTTGGGGCTGCGATGCTTATGTGAAGAAACTTCAACCAGATAAGCTCGAACCCAAATCGGAGAAATGTGTCTTCATAGGATACCCAAAAGAGACCATTGGGTACACCTTCTATCACAGATCTGAGGGCAAGATTTTCGTTGCTAAAATCGGATCCTTTCTAGAGAAGGAGTTTCTCTCGAAAGAAGTGAGTGGGAGGAAAGTAGAACTTGATGAGATAATCAGATCTGCTCCCTTATTGGAAAGTAGTTCATCACAAGAACCGGTTCCTGTGACAACTAAACCAATTAGTGAGAAAGCTAATGATATTGATCATGAAACTTTAGATCAAGTTTCTACTGAAACTCGTAGGTCTACTAGTGTAAGATCCGCACCAGAGTGGTACGGTAATCCTATTCTAGAAGTCATGTTACTTGACCATGATGAACCTACGAACTATGAGGAAGCGATGATGAGCCCAGATTCATAAAATGGCTAGAGGCCATGAAATCTAAGATGGGATCCATGTATGAGAACAAAGTATGGACTTTGGTTGACTTGCCCGATGATCGGCAAGCCATTGAGAATAAATGGATCTTTAAGAAGAAGACTGACGCTGATGGTAATGTAAATGTCTATAAAGCTCGACTTGTTGCGAAAGGTTTTCGACAAGTTCAAGGGGTTGACTACGATGAGACCTTCTCACCCGTAGCGATGCTTAAGTCTGTCCGAATCATGTTAGCTATTGTTGCATTTCATGATTATGAAATCTGGCAAATGGATGTCAAAACTGCATTTCTGAATGGATTTCTGGAAGAAGAGTTGTATATGATGCAACCAGAAGGTTTTGTTGATCCAAAAGGTGCTAACAAAGTGTGCAAGCTCCAGCGATCCATTTATGGACTGGTGCAAGCATCTTGGAGTTGGAATAAACGTTTTGATAGTGTGATCAAAGCATATGGTTTTATACAGATTTTGGAGAAGCTCAGATTTACAAGAAAGTGAGTGGGAGCTCAGTAGCATTTCGATATTATATGTAGATGACATATTATTGATTGGAAATGATATAGAATTTCTGGATAGCATAAAGGGATACTTGAATAAAAGTTTTTCAATGAAAGACCTCGGTGAAGCTGCTTACATATTAGGCATCAAGATTTATATAGATAGATCAAGACGCTTAATAGGACTTTCACAAAGCACATACCTTGATAAAATTTTGAAAAGGTTCGAAATGGATCAGGCAAAGAAAGGGTTCTTGCCTGTGCTACAAGGTGTGAAGTTGAGTCAGACTCAATGCCCGACCACTGCAGAAGATAGAGAGAAAATGAAAGATGTTCCTATGCTTCAGCCATAGGCTCTATCATGTATGCAATGTTGTGTACCAGACTGACGATGCTTAGCAATAAGCTTGGTAGGAAGGTACCAAAGTAATCCAGAGTGGATCATCGGACAGCGGTCAAGAACATCCCAAATACGAAAAGGACTAAGGATATGTTTCTCGTATATGGAGGTGACAAAGAGCTAGTCGTAAATGGTTACGTTGATGCAAGCTTTGACACTGATCCGGACGATTCTAAATCGCAAACCGGATACGTATTTTTATTAAACGGTGGAGCTGTAAGTTGGTGCAGTTCTAAACAAAGCGTCGTGGCGGGATCTACATGTGAAGCGGAGTACATAGCTGCTTCAGAAGCAGCAAATGAAGGAGTCTGGATGAAGGAGTTCATTTCCGATCTAGGTGTCATACCTAGTGCATCGGGACCAATGAAGATCTTCTGTGACAATACTGGTGCAATTGCCTTGGCAAAGGAATCCAGATTTCACAAGAGGACCAAGCACATCAAGAGACGCTTCAATTCCATCCGGGACCAAGTACAAGTGGGAGACATAGAAATTTGCAAGATACATATGGATCTGAATGTTGCGACCCATTGACTAAGCCTCTCTCACTAGCAAAACATGATTAGCACCAAGACTCCATGGGTGTTAGAATCATTACTATGTAATCTAGATTATTGACTCTAGTGCAAGTGGGAGATCAAGGAAATATGCCCTAGAGGCAATAATAAAGTTATTATTTATTTCCTCATATCATGATAAATGTTTATTATTCATGCTAGAATTGTATTAACCGGAAACATGATACATGTGTGAATACATTGCCAAACATATAGTCACTAGTAGGCCTCTACTTAACTAGCTCGTTAATCAAAGATGGTTATGTTTCCTAACCATAGACATGTGTTGTCATTTGATTAATGGGATCACATCATTAGGAGAATGATGTGATTGACATGACCCATTCCGTTAGCCTAGCACTTGATCATTTAGTATATTGCTATTGCTTTCTTCATGACTTATACATGTTCCTAAACTATGAGATTATGCAACTCCCATTTACGGAGGAACACTTTGGTGCTACCAAACGTCACAACGTGAATCGGGTGATTATAAAGGAGTACTACAGGTGTCTCCAAAGGTAGATGTTGGGTTGGCGTATTTCGAAATTAGGTTTTGTCACTCCGATTGTCGGAGAGGTATCTCTGGGCCCTCTCGGTAATGCACATCACTATAAGCCTTGCAAGCAATGTAACTAATGAGTTAGTTACGGAATGATGCATTACATAACGAGTAAAGAGGCTTGACGGTAACGAGATTGAACTAGGTATTGGATACCGACGATCGAATCTCGGGCAAGTAACATACCGATGACAAAGGGAACAACATATGTTGTTATGCGGTTTGACCGATGAAGATCTTCGTAGAATATGTAGGAACCAATATGGGCATCCAGGTTCCGCTATTGGTTATTGACCGAGAATAGTTCTAGGTCATGTCTACATAGTTCTCAAACCCATAGGGTCCGCATGCTTAACGTTACGATGACAGTTTTATTATGAGTTTATAAGTTTTGATGTACTGAAGTTTGTTCGGAGTCCCGGATGTGATCACGGACATGACAAGGAGTCTCAGAATGGTCGAGACATAAAGATTGATATATTGACGGCTATATTCGGACACCGAAGTGTTTTGTTGGAAATCATACATACCGATGTTTGTGGTCCAATGAATGTTGAGGCTCATGGCGGTATCGTATTTCTCACCTTCACAGATGACTTGAGCAGATATGGGTATATCTTCTTGATGAAACACAAGTCTGAAACATTTGAAAAGTTCAAAGAATTTCAGAGTGAAGTGGAAAATCATTGTAACAAGAAAATAAAGTTTCTACGATCTGATCGTGGAGGAGAATATTTGAGTTACGAGTTTGGTCTACACTTGAAACAATGCGGAATAGTTTCACAACTCACGCCACCCGGAACACCACAACGAAATGGTGTGTCCGAACGTCGTAATCGTACTTTACTAGATATGGTGCGATCTATGATGTCCCTTACTGATTTACCGCTATCGTTTTAGGGTTATGCCTTAGAGACGGCCGCATTCACGTTAAATAGGGCACCATCAAAATCCGCTGAGACGACGCCTTATGAACTGTGGTTTGGCAAGAAACCAAAGTTGTTGTTTCTTAAAGTTTGGGGCTGCGATGCTTATGTGAAGAAACTTCAACCGATAAGCTCGAACCCAAATCGAGAAATGTGTCTTCATAGGATACCCAAAAGAGACCATTGGGTACACCTTCTATCACAGATCTGAGGGCAAGATTTTCGTTGCTAAAATCGGATCCTTTCTAGAGAAGGAGTTTCTCTCGAAAGAAGTGAGTGGGAGGAAAGTAGAACTTGATGAGATAACTGTATCTGCTCCCTTATTGGAAAGTAGTTCATCACAAGAACCGGTTCCTGTGACAACTAAACCAATTAGTGAGAAAGCTAATGATATTGATCATGAAACTTTAGATCAAGTTTCTACTGAAACTCGTAGGTCTACTAGTGTAAGATCCGCACCAGAGTGGTACGGTAATCCTATTCTAGAAGTCATGTTACTTGACCATGATGAACCTACGAACTATGAGGAAGCGATGATGAGCCCAGATTCCGCAAAATGGCTAGAGGCCATGAAATCTAAGATGGGATCCATGTATGAGAACAAAGTATGGACTTTGGTTGACTTGCCGATGATCGGCAAGCCATTGAGAATAAATGGATCTTTAAGAAGAAGACCGACGATGGTAATGTAAATGTCTATAAAGCTCGACTTGTTGCGAAAGGTTTTCGACAAGTTCAAGGGGTTGACTACGATGAGACCTTCTCACCCGTAGCGATGCTTAAGTCTGTCCGAATCATGTTAGCTATTGTTGCATTTCATGATTATGAAATCTGGCAAATGGATGTCAAAACTGCATTTCTGAATGGATTTCTGGAAGAAGAGTTGTATATGATGCAACCAGAAGGTTTTGTTGATCCAAAAGGTGCTAACAAAGTGTGCAAGCTCCAGCGATCCATTTATGGACTGGTGCAAGCATCTTGGAGTTGGAATAAACGTTTTGATAGTGTGATCAAAGCATATGGTTTTATACAGATTTTTGGAGAAGCCTGTATTTACAAGAAAGTGAGTGGGAGCTCTGTAGCATTTCTGATATTATATGTAGATGACATATTATTGATTGGAAATGATATAGAATTTCTGGATAGCATAAAGGGATACTTGAATAAAAGTTTTTCAATGAAAGACCTCGGTGAAGCTGCTTACATATTAGGCATCAAGATTTATATAGATAGATCAAGACGCTTAATAGGACTTTCACAAAGCACATACCTTGATAAAATTTTGAAAAGGTTCGAAATGGATCAGGCAAAGAAAGGGTTCTTGCCTGTGCTACAAGGTGTGAAGTTGAGTCAGACTCAATGCCCGACCACTGCAGAAGATAGAGAGAAAATGAAAGATGTTCCCTATGCTTCAGCCATAGGCTCTATCATGTATGCAATGTTGTGTACCAGACCTGACGTATGCTTAGCAATAAGCTTGGTAGGAAGGTACCAAAGTAATCCAGGAGTGGATCACTGGACAGCGGTCAAGAACATCCTGAAATACCTGAAAAGGACTAAGGATATGTTTCTCATATATGGAGGTGACAAAGAGCTAGTCGTAAATGGTTACGTTGATGCAAGCTTTGACACTGATCCGGACGATTCTAAATCGCAAACCGGATACGTATTTTTATTAAACGGTGGAGCTGTAAGTTGGTGCAGTTCTAAACAAAGCGTCGTGGCGGGATCTACATGTGAAGCGGAGTACATAGCTGCTTCGAAGCAGCAAATGAAGGAGTCTGGATGAAGGAGTTCATTTCCGATCTAGGTGTCATACCTAGTGCATCGGGACCAATGAAGATCTTCTGTGACAATACTGGTGCAATTGCCTTGGCAAAGGAATCCAGATTTCACAAGAGGACCAAGCACATCAAGAGACGCTTCAATTCCATCCGGGACCAAGTACAAGTGGGAGACATAGAAATTTGCAAGATACATATGGATCTGAATGTTGCAGACCCATTGACTAAGCCTCTCTCACTAGCAAAACATGATTAGCACCAAGACTCCATGGGTGTTAGAATCATTACTATGTAATCTAGATTATTGACTCTAGTGCAAGTGGGAGACTGAAGGAAATATGCCCTAGAGGCAATAATAAAGTTATTATTTATTTCCTCATATCATGATAAATGTTTATTATTCATGCTAGAATTGTATTAACCGGAAACATGATACATGTGTGAATACATTGCCAAACATATAGTCACTAGTAGGCCTCTACTTAACTAGCTCGTTAATCAAAGATGGTTATGTTTCCTAACCATAGACATGTGTTGTCATTTGATTAATGGGATCACATCATTAGGAGAATGATGTGATTGACATGACCCATTCCGTTAGCCTAGCACTTGATCATTTAGTATATTGCTATTGCTTTCTTCATGACTTATACATGTTCCTGAAACTATGAGATTATGCAACTCCCATTTACCGGAGGAACACTTTGGGTGCTACCAAACGTCACAACGTAACTGGGTGATTATAAAGGAGTACTACAGGTGTCTCCAAAGGTAGATGTTGGGTTGGCGTATTTCGAAATTAGGTTTTGTCACTCCGATTGTCGGAGAGGTATCTCTGGGCCCTCTCGGTAATGCACATCACTATAAGCCTTGCAAGCAATGTAACTAATGAGTTAGTTACGGAATGATGCATTACATAACGAGTAAAGAGGCTTGACGGTAACGAGATTGAACTAGGTATTGGATACCGACGATCGAATCTCGGGCAAGTAACATACCGATGACAAAGGGAACAACATATGTTGTTATGCGGTTTGACCGATGAAGATCTTCGTAGAATATGTAGGAACCAATATGGGCATCCAGGTTCCGCTATTGGTTATTGACCGAGAATAGTTCTAGGTCATGTCTACATAGTTCTCAAACCCATAGGGTCCGCATGCTTAACGTTACGATGACAGTTTTATTATGAGTTTATAAGTTTTGATGTACTGAAGTTTGTTCGGAGTCCCGGATGTGATCACGGACATGACAAGGAGTCTCAGAATGGTCGAGACATAAAGATTGATATATTGGACGGCTATATTCGGACACCGGAAGTGTTCCGGGTGTTTTCGGAGAAAACCGGAGTGCCGGAGGGTTACCGGAACCCCCCCGGGAGAAGTAATGGGCCTAGTGGGCCTTAAGGGGAAGAGAGAGGGGCCGCTAGGGTGGGCCGCGCGCCCCCTCTCCCTCTGGTCCGAATTGGACTAGGAGGTGGGCGGCGCCCCCCTCTTTCCTTCCCCTCTCCCCCTTCCTTCCCTCCTAGTAGGAGTAGGAAAGGGGAGTCCTACTCTACTAGGAGGAGGATTCTCCTCCTTGGCGCGCCTCTAAGGGCCGGCCGCCTCCCCTTGCTCCTTTATATACGGGGGCAGGGGCACCCCATAGAAACACAAGTTGATCTACGGATCGTTCCGTAGCCGTGTGTGGTGCCCCCCTCCACCATATTCCACCTCGGTCATATCGTCGCGGAGTTTAGGCGAAGCCCTGCGCCGGTAGAACATCATCATCGTCACCATGTCGTCGTGCTGACGGAACTCATCCCCGAAGCTTTGCTAGATCGGAGCCCGGGGATCGTCATCGAGCTGAACGTGTGCTGAACTCGGAGGTGCCGTACGTTCGGTGCTTGGATCGGTCGGATCGTGAAGACGTACGACTACATCAACCGCGTTGTGCTAACGATTTTGCTTACGGTCTACGAGGATACGTGGACAACACTCTCCCCTCTCATTGCTATGCATCACCATGATCTTGCGTGTGCGTAGGATTTTTTTTGAAATTACTACGTTCCCTAACACTTCGTGTACAAAACGGACAATCTCTTTCGAAGTATCAGGGTTTCATACGAAAACTCATCTCTTACAAAAGGCATTTCATTTCTTCACATGTAACTGCAGGCTGGATGAAAGCCATCATCATAATAGTTGTGGAGAGAAAGTCTTCACATTTTCTTCGCTTGTGTCCCTTGCTTATTGCGCCGTAACCATGGATAATCTTCATCGTTTAACAGGGTGCTTGGGTCAGCCTTGACTTTGAAGGGAGGAATTTCATGAAACTTTTCAGAATCTTCAGACATGTCTGTCTTGCCCTCCAATCCCACAATGTTGCTTTTTCCTGTAAGAACTATGTGGCGCTTTGGGCTAATTTTTTTTAAATAATACATTTTTTATTAATTTACAAAAATATTACGCTGATATAATAATTTTCGAAATATTATCCATCGGCCCACAAAGAGGTCGACTAGTCCTAGTCGGCCCACAGCAGGCCGACTGGGTACCTATCTAAGTCCAGTCGACCAACTGCTGGCCGATAAGGTCCAATGCCTCTTGTTGGCGACAGGAACTAATTGGCCAGCTGTGAGCCGATAGGGACTAATTGGCCTGCTGTAGGCCGACTGGTGCATGCATACCACATTAATTTTTTTTTGACCCGTACGATTTTTTTTTCAAAACTATGACATATTTTCCCGCCAGCTCGTTCCGCCACCCATTTCTCATCCACCTGTTTCCCGCCATATGTTCCCGCCAACTCTTTCCCGCCACCTGTTTCCCGCCATATGTTCCCGCCACTCGTTTCCCGCCATATGTTCCCGCCAACTCTTTCCCGCCACTTGTTTCCCGCCATATGTTCCCGCCACTCGTTTCCCGCCATATGTTCCCGCCAACTCTCTACCTATAAAACCCCTTGGATCGAGGTGGATAAGCATTCGGTGTAGTTTAGTTGAGATGTCTCATTATCCTTTCGATCGTAGTTTTCACCACGGGATGAGCAGGACTCTTCCGAGCCTAGCTACCGATTTCGGGATGGACAATAGGATAGTTCCATGGGACGAACTCACGGTAGTGACACCATAATGAATGAGTTGGCTCACCAATTACGTGGTCCGGGTGGCCCGAAGGACGATGAAGAGGTGCGTAAAGAACTTCTTAGGATACATGAAAGGTGGAAGAAGGTGGTGGTGCCAAGAGTGAATCTTTGAAGGCTTTCAGCAAATAATCCATTATTATGGATTGAGGAGAGCGAGGACGAAGATGATATCTTCATGCCACCGCTCGGGTTACGCATCTTCGAAGGGCAAGAGTTCTTCATCGTCGAAGGGCAAGAGTTCTTCATCGTCGAAGGGCAAGAGTTCTTCATCGTCAAAGGGCAAGAGTTCGCATCGATGGAGGATGACGATGATGACTTCATGTAGTTTTATGTTGTATGTTGTAAGTTCACTTTCGTGCGCACTGCTTTAATTTATATGTAGTTCTATGTAGTTGTTTGTACTGTCTTGTTGTACGAGCATTCTGTTCTATCTAAATATGATGTTGTAGTTCGGATAACATAGTACTAAAATAGGGTAGGCATATGTCTCATACATAAGTACATAGTCATTTGTCTCATACATAGAATAGACATAAGTCTCACACATAAATAGATGGTAATGTCTGTACTAATAGATAGAAGCGTCCGTGACGACGTCTGGCCTCGCGGGGAGGCGGATCTGGAATCGGCGTCCATCCCCATCTGTCAGGTGCCCTAATGGGACGCGGTGCAATCTCAGACTCTTCCTGGTCATGCTGTGTATCCTGTGTGGGGCCTGGTGGAGGAGTCGAAAACATGTTCATCCAGTGGGTGTGCTGCGACATCGGAGCCTGTATGTGATCCTCGGGATGATGATCACTCCCCCACGTATCATGTGATGCCGACATAGACGCATGATATCCATAGGCTCCGCAGACGGAACTTTAAGTCATGAAGTCTGATGCCGCCTGAACTAATATTGAAAACAATAAATATGAAGACACACACCTGCTGGCTGTGACGGCTGCTCTGGCTCAAACACAAAGCTCGACGAGGGGCCGTGGTGCTGTGGCTGTGGAGAAAACACTAAGCTCGACGTGGGACCATAGTGCTGTGGATGCTGCCACGATGAACTGCCAGTTGTTCAGAGGGGTGGCCTGGTCGCCGGCTGATGTGCTAGACGTGGGCGTGGTTGATGTCGGTGCATGGAGGGACGCGGATACCGTGGTTGGTGCTGAACAACGCCGCTTCTCCGGTGCACGTGATAGCCTCGTAGACAGCCCGTATTTTGTTCTCGCATCCGTTCCAAGAAGGGTTGTATGGCGGGACGGTGATGAAGAAGAGGTCCCGGCGACGTGATCGTCCAAAGGTGGTTACGTCGTTGTAGAGTTCGTTTGTCAAGGTAGCCTGCAAATTTTCGGGACGATTATTAAGTATGCACGCCAATGTATGTGACAACATTACTTAAAGAAAATATATCTTACAGCGTCTTGCCTAGAGCCTCAAGTATCATAGCTCGGGTACATATCCGACGGAGTAGGATTAGGTATCTCCTCCGGGTGAGAGTGCTCAACGATGCGTAACCGTGTTCGCTCATGTAGCGCCGCAAATAGAGATTGAATTCATTGAGTTCAAAATTATTATCCTCGTTCCATAGATTTGTGTTTGCTGTCTCCCATTGTATAACATACGGCTCTAGTCTTACTAGCCACTCAGCGATTGTCCTAGTCACGCCCTTCCTTGTTGTCCTAAAATTGTGGTGTGTGTTCAACAATTAACTAAAGCTTGAATGGAGTACTATGAAAGATAATGCAACATTGAAAAACTGGTTAATACCGTGGATGTGGTGCAGCAGCGGGTTCTCTATAGGGGAGGCACCTCCAACTGCGAAGACCAAATTGTCTCATAACCCTCTGTTGTGCCATCTCCTCAACGAAGACATCAAAGATGATCTTTGATTTTGTCATCCAATAATCTCATCCCTTGTGCATAGTACGGACATACCACCAGTGGTATCTTGCTTGTATGGATGCTTCCGTATAGGGCTGCCAGATGACCCGGTGTGCGATCGAACTGCTCATTCAATGATGTGTATGCTTTCCTGGTCTGATCACTAGCAAAGCGTCTCTGCAGAAAACAAAAGTTAGTATCCGCTAGCATCGAACTATCTCTTGTGCAGGAAAAAGTTGCATTGAACTACAACACGGTGCATACCTTGCGACGTGTCCAACACAGACCAGGAAACATGATACATGTGTGAATACATTGCCAAACATATAGTCACTAGTAGGCCTCTACTTAACTAGCTCGTTAATCAAAGATGGTTATGTTTCCTAACCATAGACATGTGTTGTCATTTGATTAATGGGATCACATCATTAGGAGAATGATGTGATTGACATGACCCATTCCGTTAGCCTAGCACTTGATCATTTAGTATATTGCTATTGCTTTCTTCATGACTTATACATGTTCCTGAAACTATGAGATTATGCAACTCCCATTTACCGGAGGAACACTTTGGGTGCTACCAAACGTCACAACGTAACTGGGTGATTATAAAGGAGTACTACAGGTGTCTCCAAAGGTAGATGTTGGGTTGGCGTATTTCGAAATTAGGTTTTGTCACTCCGATTGTCGGAGAGGTATCTCGGCCCTCTCGGTAATGCACATCACTATAAGCCTTGCAAGCAATGTAACTAATGAGTTAGTTACGGAATGATGCATTACATAACGAGTAAAGAGGCTTGACGGTAACGAGATTGAACTAGGTATTGGATACCGACGATCGAATCTCGGGCAAGTAACATACCGATGACAAAGGGAACAACATATGTTGTTATGCGGTTTGACCGATGAAGATCTTCGTAGAATATGTAGGAACCAATATGGGCATCCAGGTTCCGCTATTGGTTATTGACCGAGAATAGTTCTAGGTCATGTCTACATAGTTCTCAAACCCATAGGGTCCGCATGCTTAACGTTACGATGACAGCTTTATTATGAGTTTATAAGTTTTGATGTACTGAAGTTTGTTCGGAGTCCCGGATGTGATCACGGACATGACAAGGAGTCTCAAAATGGTCGAGACATAAAGATTGATATATTGGACGGCTATATTCGGACACCGGAAGTGTTCCGGGTGTTTTCGGAGAAAACCGGAGTGCCGGAGGGTTACCGGAACCCCCCCGGGAGAAGTAATGGGCCTAGTGGGCCTTAAGGGGAAGAGAGAGGGGCCGCCAGGGTGGGCCGCGCGCCCCCTCTCCCTCTGGTCCGAATTGGACTAGGAGGTGGGCGGCGCCCCCCTCTTTCCTTCCCCTCTCCCCCTTCCTTCCCCCTCCTAGTAGGAGTAGGAAAGGGGGAGTCCTACTCCTACTAGGAGGAGGATTCCTCCTCCTTGGCGCGCCCTCTAAGGGCCGGCCGGCCTCCCCCTTGCTCCTTTATATACGGGGGCAGGGGCACCCCATAGAAACACAAGTTGATCTACGGATCGTTCCGTAGCCGTGTGTGGTGCCCCCCTCCACCATATTCCACCTCGGTCATATCGTCGCGGAGTTTAGGCGAAGCCCTGCGCCGTAGAACATCATCATCGTCACCATGTCGTCGTCTTGTGGAACTCATCCCCAAGCTTTGCTAGATCGGAGCCCGGGGATCGTCATCGAGCTGAACGTGTGCTGAACTCGGAGGTGCCGTACGTTCGGTGCTTGGATCGGTCGGATCGTGAAGACGTACGACTACATCAACCGCGTTGTGCTAACGATTTTGCTTACGGTCTACGAGGATACGTGGACAACACTCTCCCCTCTCATTGCTACGCATCACCATGATCTTGCGTGTGCGTAGGATTTTTTTTGAAATTACTACGTTCCCTAACACTTCGTGTACAAAACGGACAATCTCTTTCGAAGTATCAGGGTTTCATACGAAAACTCATCTCTTACAAAAGGCATTTCATTTCTTCACATGTAACTGCAGGCTGGATGAAAGCCATCATCATAATAGTTGTGGAGAGAAAGTCTTCACATTTTCTTCGCTTGTGTCCCTTGCTTATTGCGCCGTAACCATGGATAATCTTCATCGTTTAACAGGGTGCTTGGGTCAGCCTTGACTTTGAAGGGAGGAATTTCATGAAACTTTTCAGAATCTTCAGACATGTCTGTCTTGCCCTCCAATCCCACAATGTTGCTTTTTCCTGTAAGAACTATGTGGCGCTTTGGGCTAATTTTTTTTAAATAATACATTTTTTATTAATTTACAAAAATATTACGCTGATATAATAATTTTCGAAAATATTATCCAGTCGGCCCACAGCAGGCCGACTAGTCCTAGTCGGCCCACAGCAGGCCGACTGGGTACCTATCTAAGTCCAGTCGACCAACTGCTGGCCGATAAGGTCCAGTCGGCCTACTGTTGGCCGACAGGAACTAATTGGCCAGCTGTGAGCCGATAGGGACTAATTGGCCTGCTGTAGGCCGACTGGTGCATGCATACCACATTAATTTTTTTTTGACCCGTACGATTTTTTTTCAAAACTATGACATATTTTCCCGCCAGCTCGTTCCCGCCACCCATTTCTCATCCACCTGTTTCCCGCCATATGTTCCCGCCAACTCTTTCCCGCCACCTGTTTCCCGCCATATGTTCCCGCCACTCGTTTCCCGCCATATGTTCCCGCCAACTCTTTCCCGCCACTTGTTTCCCGCCATATGTTCCCGCCACTCGTTTCCCGCCATATGTTCCCGCCAACTCTCTACCTATAAAACCCCCTTCAGACTGAGGTGGATAAGCATTCGAGTGTAGTTTAGTTGAGATGTCTCATTATCCTTTCGATCGTAGTTTTCACCACGGGATGAGCAGGACTCTTGAGCCTAGCTACCGATTTCAGGATGGACAATAGGATAGTTCCATGGGACGAACTCACCGGTAGTGACACCATAATGAATGAGTTGGCTCACCAATTACGTGGGTCCGGGTGGCACGAAGGGCGATGAAGAGGCGTAAAGAACTTCTTAGGATACATGAAAGGTGGAAGAAGGTGGTGGTGCCAAGAGTGAATCTTTCGAAGGCTTTCAGCAAATAATCCATTATTATGGATTGAGGAGAGCGAGGACGAAGATGATATCTTCATGCCACCGCTTCGGGTTCGCGCATCTTCGAAGGGCAAGAGTTCTTCATCGTCAAGGGCAAGAGTTCTTCATCGTCGAAGGGCAAGAGTTCTTCATCGTCAAAGGGCAAGAGTTCGCATCGATGGAGGATGACGATGATGACTTCATGTAGTTTTATGTTGTATGTTGTAAGTTCACTCGTGCGTCTGCTTAATTTATATGTAGTTCTATGTAGTTGTTTGTACTGTCTTGTTGTACGAGCATTCTGTTCTATCTAAATATGATGTTGTAGTTCGGATAACATAGTACTAAAATAGGGTAGGCATATGTCTCATACATAAGTACATAGTCATTTGTCTCATACATAGAATAGACATAAGTCTCACACATAAATAGATGGTAATGTCTGTACTAATAGATAGAAGCGTCCGTGACGACCTCTGGCCTCGCGGGAGGCGGATCTGGAATCGGCGTCCATCCCCATCTGTCAGGTGCCCTAATGGGACGCGGTGCAATCTCAGACTCTTCCTGGTCATGCTGTGTATCCTGTGTGGGGCCCGGTGGAGGAGTCGAAAACATGTTCATCCAAAGGGGTGTGCTGCGACGCCGAGCTGTATGTGATCCTCGGATGATGATCACTCCCCACGTATCATGTGATGCCGACATAGACGCATGATATCCATAGGCTCCTGCAGCGACGGAACTTTAAGTCATGAAGTCGATGTCACTTTGAACTAATATTGAAAACAATAAATATGAAGACACACACCTGCTGGCTGTGACGGCTGCTCGGCTCAAACACAAAGCTCGACGAGGGGCCGTAGTCTTTGTGGCTGTGGAGAAAACACTAAGCTCGGCGTGGGACCATAGTGCTGTGGATGCTGCCACGATGAACCGCCAGTTGTTCAGAGGGGTGGCCTGGTCGTCGGCTGATGTGCTAGACGTGGGCGTGGTTGATGTCGGTGCATGGAGGGACGCGGATATCGTGGTTGGTGCTGAACAACGTCGCTTCTCCGGTGCACGTGATAGCCTCGTGACAGCCCGTATTTTGTTCTCGCATCCGTTCCAAGAAGGGTTGTATGACAGACGGTGATGAAGAAGAGGTCCCGACGACGATGATCGCCCAAAGGTGGTTACGTCGTTGTAGAGTTCGTTTGTCAAGGTAGCCTGCAAATTTTCGGACGATTATTAAGTATGCACGCCAATGTATGTGACAACATTACTTAAAAGAAAATATATCTTACACAGTCTTGCCTAGAGCCTGAAGTATCATAGCTCGGGTACATATCCGACGGAGTAGGATTAGGTATCTCCTCTGGGTGAGAGTGCTCAACGATGCGTAACCGTGTTCCGCTCATGTAGCGCCGCAAATAGAGATTGAATTCATTGAGTTCAAAATTATTATCCTCGTTCCATAGATTTGTGTTTGCTGTCTCCCATTGTATAACATACGGCTCTAGTCTTACTAGCCACTCAGCAGTTTGTCCTAGTCACGCCCTTCCTTGTTGTCCTAAAATTGTGGTGTGTGTTCAACAATTAACTAAAGCTTCGAATGGAGTACTATGAAAGATAATGCAACATTGAAAAACTGGTTAATACCTGTGGATGTGGTCTGGCAGCGGGTTCTCTATAGGGGGAGGCACCTCCAACTGCAGAAGACCAAATTGTCTCATAACCCTCTGTTGTGCCATCTCCTCAACGAAGACATCAAAGATGATCTTTGATTTTGTCATCCAGTAATCTCTGTCCCTTGTGCATAGCACGGACATACCACCAGGGTATCTTGCTTGTATGGATGCTTCCGTATAGGGCTGCCAGATGACCCCGGTGTACGCATCGAACTGCTCATTCAATGATGTGTATGCTTTCCTGGTCTGATCACTAGCAAAGCGTCTCTGCAGAAAACAAAAGTTAGTATCCGCTAGCATCGAACTATCTCTTGTGCAGGAAAAAGTTGCATTGAACTACAACACGGTGCATACCTTGCGACGTGTCCAACATGATCGAAGTAGGCATGTCGATGCCGTCAACATCAAACATGGCGTCTATAGGCTCATGAACACGTACATCTGGTCGCCCTATAGAGAACCTCTCCCACGACCACAGCTGTAGGAATAGAGGGCATCCAAGAAGGGCTGGCTTTTTCGATGTAAGCTGGCAAGCGTTGCACATACCTCGGTATGTAGCCGCCAAGACTGCCGAACCCCAACTCCTCTGTCTGATCTGATCCGCCGTCTGAGCGCTCGCTATCTCGAGTGCCATAGGGATGTAGAGCGCGCTAATAGTGGTGACATGGTTCTCTGTGAACATCACCTTCCCGAAAAGCCACATTAAGTAGGCCTCCAGGCTCCGAGTGATCTGTTCTGCAGTCAACGGCACCTGGAAGTTCTGGATCTGCATTAAGCAAAGAGAAAGTTTGAGAAGCCGCGTTATTTTTTATAAAACCGTATGCATGATAACTTGAAGATAAGAGGTAGGGCAAATTACCCGGAAATTGAGCAACCACGCATACGTAGGCCCGTGATGCTCCCATACCGGATCCGGAGCACCCGGAAAAACACCGTGAAAACGTTGTGTAAGAGCTTGCTCCCAACCAGCCGGTGCTTCCAACGGTCCTATGGCATGACCTGCCAACGGTAGTCCGAGCAAAAGTGACGCATCCTCAAGAGTAGGAGCCATCTCTCCCCATCGGAAGTGAAACGTGTGGGTCTCGCCTCAACGGTCCACTAAGCAGCTCAGCAAGGACCCGTCGATGGCGGCGTTTCTCACCCGGAATAGACTCAACCAGACGCGCGAAAGGTAAAAGGCCGGCCCATTTCAACCTTCATCAGAGAACATTTCAGTTAGTGTCTCCCATTAATATGCATGTTAGTGTGCAAATTAATAAAGCACGTACCGTTGTAGCCATCCTGGGTGTATCCTCCAGTTTTCCTTGGGAGAGCGAGTGACCAGAGGCTCAAGCTTGCGCTCATACCATATCGCAGCACGATGAACCCTATCAATGTCCCCGTTCAGCAACCACCGTCCCGACATTCCTGCACATAAAAAATTCAGAACATAGTGCCACACTTAATACAAATTCAAAACATAGTGTCACACTTAATACAAATTCAAAACATAGTGCCAGACTTAATAGAAATTCAAAACATAGTGTCACACTTAATACAAATTCAGAACATAGTGCCACACTTAATAGAAATTCAGTACATAGTGCCACACTTAATACAAATTCAGAACATAGTGCCACACTTAATACAAATTCAGAACATAGTACTGCTAGCTTAGGTTCTTCCTCTCCCTCTTACTCCTCTGTTTCCTCTAGCTCCTCTTCGTCCCCGGTTGCCTCGTCCACGCCCAGTGACGAAAGTGGGACAATTAGTGTCCCTATGGCCAAATTGATTGCATAGAATGCATTGCCTAGTCGGACCTCCCGCTTGATTCGTCCATATCATTCCGGATGCGCTGACACTGCCGTCTGCCTCTACTTGTACGCATATGTTCTGGGTTTGGAATGTAACGCCTTTCAGCGGGGTTGACGGTGTTGAAATTACCCATTGATCGAAAACCCATCAGCTCACCAGTCCAGGTATTGAGGACAGACTCTTTCAGAAAATATGGAGACACAAACGATATTGCGTCCATTCCAAGCTGCCCGCAAGCAGCAAGTACATGTGAGCAAGGTAGGTGAAGCAATTTCGGTTTGTTGCATGTGCACTCACACGTTGGCCATGCTTCATTACCAATTTTCACCTCATGCGTCCTCAACTCATTTGCACATCCAAATTTGTTATTGGCTAAGCGGACCTCAAACCTTCTTTCTTGATTACCGATGGCGACTACACTGTGTGACCTAGCTTTTTGCATTTTGTTGTCCATGTACTTTGTGACTCTTTCACAATACCGTGTATTCGGGTTGTTGAAGATATGTTGCTCTGCTTTTTGACGTCTATCTCTGAAATACTTGACAGTGCCATAGAAAATACCCTCAATGATGGCTGTAAGTGGCAATGCTTGGTTTCCTCTGAGGACAAAATTGTATGTTTCCATGAGGTTCGTTGTCATGACACGTACCTTGCTCCATGTGTGTCATGTAGCAAAGACCACCTCTCCAGAGGCTCATGCTCTATCCATCGCTCGAAGGTTTTAATCGACCTCCCAAGCCTTCTCCTAGTACCAGGTGGGTCAAAGCCCGGCAAGTCACATAGCCCAACAGCTCCTCCTCCACGGCCATTGTTCTGTTGCCAATTGTGCAGCTCTTGCTTCAACATGTGCCCTCACCGCCGCATCTCTTGCAGCTTTCCTGTCCCTCATGTGTCTCTGCGTGCACACATTAAGTCTGTCGCAGATCAAATTGTACTTCCATAACTGGTTACCTTGCGAGTTTTTGAACAGATTCATCGTGTTCTTATTTCGAATCTGAGAAGAAATTAGCCCCCAGATGGCGCATGCACCAACGGCTCTGCAAGTCCTGCCATGGAACTTGTTCCTCAGGGCCTGGGTTTGTCAGTGTCCTTATCGCACTGAGTATACCTGCATGTCTGTCATGAAGGATGCACACATTGGGCTTCTCCTTCACAACCGATATTTTCAACCGCTCAAGAACCAAGTCCAACTTTCAATGTTCTCACTCTCCACAAAAGCAAATGCGAGTGGGACGACTTGATTTTGGCCGTCTTGACCTATGGCTGTCAGGATCTGACCCTTGTACTTGCCTGTGAGAAAAGTACCGTCAACACATATCACCGGTCGGCAATGCCTGAAAGCTTCGATGCATACACCGAAAGAGAAGAATAGGCGATGCAGCACCCTCACAGTTGGGAACTCTGGCATGAACATGTCTTGGATATCGATATAGGTGCCTGGATTCCGCTGCTGCAGGGTGTGGAGGAGCTGGACAACAGAGTCATATGCATCAAAATAAGAACCAAATCTCCTCTCAAGCGCCGCATGCTTAGCCCTCCAAGCCTTTCCATAAGAAATTCAGACTTGAACTCAGCAAAGACTTTTGTCTGGACTGCCTTCACTTCCATAGCTTTGCCCTGCACTATCTCATCGTAAAACAACCGAGCTATAAGCGTGGATGAAAGGTTGGCATGATCTTGAGGGATGCAGGGAATAAGACAAGTGTGATTAACTAAGTCGCTTATCACCCAACTTGCGCCATACTTGGGGAGAAAACCGTGCACCCTAGCGGGACAATCTGCATTCTTGCATACCATTGTCAGGAATTTCTGACTGGACACCTGAGTTGTGAAAACCCTTTGCGTGGACATTGCCCAATTAATTATTGCATCCTTCAAGGCTTGTTTGTTTGGATACATAGCACCCGTTGCAATATTGTTCTGATGATATTGCCAGGTTGAATCATGTCCATCATTCACGGTCATTGCAGATGAGAAGTCATGATTCCACCATGCAGGATTCGGGACCTCCGCTGCATTTTCTTCTTCATCTGACTCGCCAGAATCATCTGCATAACCCCTTTCAACATCAGTGTCTTCTTCTTCCATCTGGTCCTGCATGTGCCCATCTACCTCGTCAGCGTCAACCTCGCCATTGTATTCACCATCGGCATTTCCCCCTTCTACCTGACTATTCTGCCCTGGTTCATAACCATAAGCATTTCCCCCTTCTACCTGACTATTCTGCCCTGGTTCATAACCATAAGCATTTCCTCCTTCTACCGACCGCTCTGTCCTTGTTCGTAACCATCATCTCCAAAGATTTGACATAGATAGCCGCCTACCTACACTTTGCTCTGCCCGGGACCGTTGCCACCTTGGCCTTCATGTGCAGTGACCCCCTTCACGACGGGAAGCACTAAAGCAATAGGATTGCATCCCCTTCGTTCACAACCTTGTAACCACCGCACCCAATCGGAGTCTCGCTCTATTGGCCTCAAATAAAAGTAAATTATTGTACTCGACCGTGTCCACAATGCATGAACACCGACGGTGTGTGTTTCAGCATCAAGACCTAAACTTGCCGCAATCCATTCTTTCAACTGACTGACAGACCATGTTTGAGGTGCGCTCATTGGGACATCTATGTGAGTAAATTCACTCAGATCAGCTCCCATCTCAGTTGTTTGGACAGTACCAGGACCGTAGTAAAATCTGATGTTCACTACAGCAGACATCTCGGCTCACCTATTTTTTTTCACAGCGAAATACAATTATTAAGCAACAACTTCAAATACCCGCACTAACAAATATTAGGCAGTACACATCCACATATTACCGGAGCAACTACAAATATTGACACTCCTAAATACTACACATCGACATATAGTCCGGAATATTACCGGAGCAACTACACATTTTTATACAACTAATTAGTTGACATCTAAATAAAATGCTCACCGGAACCGGAACGGGAAAATAATATGCTCACCACAAAAGATTTTAATATTTCACTGACTGCCTATATTATGGATTTAACCGGAGCAACTACAAATATTGACAATCCTAAATAGTACACATCCATATATAGTTCGGAATATTACCGGAGAAACTACACATTTTTACACAACTAATTAGTTGACATCTAAATAAAATGCTCACCGAAACCGGAACGGGAAAATAAAATGCTCACCACGACCACCTAAATATTTACGTTTACTACTCGAGCAAATAATATTCATATAGTCCGAAATATTACCGGAGCAACTACACATTTTTATGCAACCAGTTAGTTGACATCTAAATAAAATGCTAACCGAAACGGGAAATAAAATGGTCACCATGACCACCTAAATATTTACATTTACTACTCGAGCCAATAACAATAATTGCACGCAACTTCGAAAAATAAATGTTTGCTCAAATATACCCTTGAAGCGTCTTGTATGAAGCATTTAACAGCGGCCTTCAATCACGGAACCGGGCCGAAACTCCACCAAACTCCTGCAGCTTCACCTCCACCACCACCTACACCTCCACCACCGCCACAACCTCCACCTCCGCCTCCACAACCTCCACAAATGAGCTGAAAAAATGCTCCAACAAAATCTTCAGCACAACCACCACAAGCTACCCCATCAGTAGATCGAGGTGTCTTTTGGCTCCTCTAGCTATGTAGAACCCATTCACGGTGCCAAATCCGCAAAAAAACGGGCCATTTTGGTGTATTAATTGGAGCTATTTCGGGTTGGAGAGAGGAGGAAGGAAGAAGAACAGAGAAGTGTGCTGCGTGAGGTGGGAAGGAAAGGAGAAGGAGATGGGAAAGAAAAAGAAAAAGGGAGGCAGCTGCGGGCCCGCTCCCTGTCGGCCTGCCGCTGGCCGATCGGTCGGCAGCTGGCCGACTGGGGCGCCCGTGCCTTAGCCCGCGCCTACAGCTCCGGGGCCACGTCGCCCAGGCCAATAGTCGGCCTCCATGTGGCCGATTGCACGCCTGTCGGCCTGCAGTTGGCCGAGAAGTACCTGTCGGCCTACTGTGGGCCGACTAGGCTCAGTCGGCCTGCTGTAGGCCAATTGGATAATATTTTCGAAAAATATTATTTCTGCGTAATATTTCTGTAAATTAATAAAAAAATGTATTATTTAAAAAAAAATTAGCGCGCTTTGGCTCATCGGATGATGTATTCGCTTCCTTATCTTTTCTTTTTCTCGGTTTGGTAGACATGTCCTTCACATAGAAAACCTACACCACATCATTGGCTAGGACGAATGGTTCGTCTATGTACCCAAGATTGTTCAGACCCACTGTTGTCATTCTGTACTGTGGGTCTACCTATTCCCCACCTCCTGACATATTGACCTGTTTGCACTGAAACAAAGGGACCTTAAAATCATGTCCATAGTCAAGTTCCCATATGTCCACTATGTAACCATAATATGTGTCCTTTCCCCTCTTGGTTGCTGCATCAAAGCGGACACCACTATTTTGGTTCGTGCTCTTTTGATCTTGGGTGATTGTGTAAAATATATTCCCATTTATCTCGTACCCTTTGTAAGTCAATACGGTCGAAGATGGTCCCCTGGCCAACGAGTACAGCTCATCAGAAACAGTGTTGTCACCCATGAGACGTGTTTGCATCAAATTGCCAAAAGTCCTGATGTGTTCACATGTAACCCAGTCGTCACAGTGCTCCGGGTGTTTGGAGCGCAGAATATTCTTGTGTTCATCGACATATGGGGTCACCAAGGTAGAATTATGTAGAACTGTGTAGTGTGCTAGAGACCAAGAATGCTCGTCCCTACATATTATTGAGTCCGTTCCTAGCGTGCCTTTTCCAGTCAGTCTCCCCTCATACCGCGATTGAGGGAGACCAATCTTCTTAAGGTCAGGAATGAAGTCAACACAAAACCCAATGACTTGCTCTGTTTAATGACCCATGGAGATGCTTCCTTCATGCCTAGCGCGGTTACGAACATATTTCTTTAAGACTCCCATGAACCTCTCAAAGGGAAACATATTGTGTAGAAATACAGGGCCCAGAACGACAATCTCGTCGACTAGATGAACTAGGACGTGGGTCATGATATTGAAGAAGGATGTGTTGGGGAACGTAGTAATTTCAAAAAATTTCCTACGCACACGCAAGATCATGGTGATGCATAGCAATGAGAGGGGAGAGTGTTGTCCATGTACCCTCGTAGACCGTAAGCGGAAGCGTTATGACAACGCGGTTGATGTAGTCGTACGTCTTCACGATCCGACTGATCCAAGTACCGAACGTATGGCACCTCCAAGTTCAGCTCGATGACGATCCCCGGACTCCGATCCAGCAAAGTGTCGGGGATGAGTTCCGTCAGCACGACGGCGTGGTGACGATGATGATGTTCTACCGGCGCAGGGCTTCGCCTAAATTACGCGACGATATGACCGAGGTGGAATATGGTGGAGGGGGCACCGCACACGGCTAAGGAACGATCTTCAAGATCAACTTGTGTGTCATGGGGTGCCCCCCTGCCCCCGTATATAAAGGAGCAAGGGGGGAGGAGGCCGGCCCTAGGAGGGGGCGCGCCAAGTGTGGAGTCCTACTAGGACTCCCTAGTCCTAGTAGGATTCCACCTCCCTTGTTGGAGTAGGAGAAGGGGAAAGAGGGGGAGAGGAAGAAGGAAAGGGGGGCTGCGCCCCTTGTCCAATTCGGACCAGAGGGGGGCGCAGGCCTCCTTCCTTTTGGCCTCTCTCCTCTATTCCCGTATGGCCCAATAAGGCCCATATACTTCCCGGCGAATTCCCGTCACTCTCCGGTACTCCGAAAAATACCCGAATCACTCGGAACCTTTCCGAACTCCGAATATAGTCGTCCAATATATCGATCTTTACGTCTCGACCATTTCGAGACTCCTCGTCATGTCCCCGATCTCATCCGGGACTCCGAACTCCTTCGGTACATCAAAACTCATAAACTCATAATATAACCATCATCGAAACCTTAAGCGTGCGGACCCTACGGGTTTGAGAACTATGTAGACATGACCTAGAACTATTCTTGGTCAATAACCAATAGCGGAACCTGGATGCCCATATTGGCTCCTACATATTCTACGAAGATCTTTATCGGTCAAACCGCATAACAACATACTTTGTTCTCTTTGTCATCGGTATGTTACTTACCCGAGATTCGATCGTCGGTATCCAATACCTAGTTCAATATCGTTACCGGAGAGTCTCTTTACTCATTACGTAATGCATCATTCCGTAACTAACTCATTAGCTACATTGCTTGCAAGGCTTATAGTGATGTGCATTACCGAGAGGGCCCAGAGATACCTCTCCGACAATCGGAGTGACAAAAGCTAATCTTGAAATACCCCAACCCAACATGTACCTTCGGAGACACCTGTAGTACTCCTTTATAATCACCCAGTTACGTTGTGACGTTTGGTAGCACCCAAAGTGTTCCTCCGGTAAACGGGAGTTGCATAATCTCATAGTTACGAGAACATGTATAAGTCATGAAGAAAGCAATAGCAATATACTAAACGATCAAGTGCTAGGCTAACGGAATGGGTCATGTCAATCACATCATTCCCCTAATGATGTGATCCCGTTAATCAAATGACAACTCTTTTGTCCATGGCTAGGAAACTTAACCATCTTTGATTCACGAGCTAGTCAAGTAGAGGCATACTAGTGACACTATGTTTGTTTATGTATTCACACATGTATTATGTTTCCGGTTAATACAATTCTAGCATGAATAATAAACATTTATCATGAAATAAGGAAATAAATAATAACTTTATTATTGCCTCTAGGGCATATTTCCTTCAGTCTCCCACTTGCACTAGTCAATAATCTAGTTCACATCGCCATGTGATTTAACACCAATATTCATATCTGTATATGATTAACACCCATAGTTCACATCGTCATGTGACCAACACCCAAAGGGTTTACTAGAGTCAATAATCTATTTCACATCGCTATGTGATTAACACCCAAAGAGTACTAAGGTGTGATCATGTTTTGCTCGTGAGAGAAGCTTAGTCAACGGGTCTGTCACATTCAGAGCCGTATGTATTTTGCAAATATTCTATGTCCACAATGCTCTGCACAGAGCTACTATAGCTAATTGCTCCCACTTTCAATATGTATCCAGATTGAGACTTAGAGTCATCTGGATTGGTGTAAAAGTTTGCATCGTTGTAACTTTTTACGACGGGCTCTTTTATCACCTCCATAATCGAGAAACATCTCCTTAGTCCTCACTAAGGATATTCTTGACCGCTGTCCAGTGATCTACTCTTAGATCAAAATTGTATTCCTTTTGTCAAACTCAGAGCAAGGTATACAATAGGTCTGGTTCACAGCATAGCATACTTTATAGAACCTATGATTGAGGCATGGGGAATGACTTTTCATTCTCTTTCTATTTTCTGCCATGGTCAGGTCTTGAGTCTTCCTCAACTTCACACCTTTGAATCACAGGCAAGAACTTCTTCTTTGACTGTTCCATTTTGAACTATTTCAAAAGTTTATCAAGGTATGTACTCATCGAAAAATCTTATTAAGCGTCTTGATATATCTATATAGATCTTGATGCTCAATGTGTAAGCAGCTTCACTGAGGTCTTGCTTTAAAAAACTCTTTTTCAAGTATCCTTTCATGCTATGCAGAATTTCTATATCATTTCCAATCAACAATATGTCATCCACATATAATATTAGAAATGCTACAGAGCTCCCACTCACTTTCTTGTAAATACAGGCTTCTCAAAAAATCTGTATAAAACCATATGCTTTGATCAACTCATCAAAGCGTATATTCCAACTCCGAGAGGCTTGCACCAGTCCATAAATGGATCGCTGGAGCTTGCGCACTTTGTTAGCACCTTTAGGACTGACAAAACCTTCTAGTTGCATCATATACAACTCTTTTTAATAAATTCATTAAGGAATGCAGTTTTGACATCCTTTTGCCAGATTTCATAAAATGTGGCAATTGCTAACATGATTCGGACAGACTTAAGCATCGATACGAGTGAGAAAATCTCATTGTATTCAATACCTTGAACTTGTCGAAAAACCTTTCACAACAAGTCGAGCTTTGTAGATAGTAACACTACTATCAGTGTCCGTCTTCCTCTTGAAGATCCATTTACTTTCTATGGCTTGCCGATCATCGGGCAAGTCAATCAAAGTCCATACTTTGTTTTCATACATGGATCCCATCTCAGATTTCATGGCCTCCAGCCATTTTGCGGAATCTGGGCTCATCATCGCTTCCTCATAGTTCGTAGGTTTATCATGGTCTAGTAACATGACTTCCAGAACAGGATTACCGTACCACTTTGGTGCGGACTGTACTCTCGAAGACCTACAAGGTTCTGTAGTAACTTGATCTGAAGTTTCATGATCATCATCACTAGCTTCCTCACTAATTGGTGTAGAAATCACTGGAACTAATTTCTGTGATGAACTACTTTCCAATTCAGGAGAAGGTACAATTACCTTATCAAGCTCTACTTTCCTCCCACTCACTTCTTTCGAGAGGAACTCCTTCTCTAGAAAGGATCCGAATTTAGCAACGAAAAACTTGTCCTCAGATCTGTGATAGAATGTGTACCCAATAGTTTCCTTTGGGTATTCTATGAAGACGCACTTCTCCAATTTGGGTTTGAGCTTATCAGGATGAAACCTTTTCACATAAGCATCGCAGCCCCAAACTTTAAGAAACGACAACTTGGGTTTCTTGCTAAACCACAGTTCATATGGTGTCGTCTCAGCGGTTTAGATGGTGCCCTTTTAGCGTGAATGCACCTGTCTCTAATGCATAACCCCGAACAATAGTGGTAAATCAGTAAGAGACATCATAGATCGCACCATATCCAATAAAGTGCGGTTACGACGTTCGGACACACCATAACGTTATGGTGTTCCAGGTGGCGTGAGCTGTGAAACTATTCCACATATTTTTAATTGAAGACCAAACTCGTAACTCAAATATTCGTCTTCGCGATCAGATCGCAGAAACTTTATTTTCTTGTTACGATGATTTTTCCACTTTACTCTGAAATTCTTTGAACCTTTCAACTATTTCAGACTTATGTTTCATCAAGTAGATATACCCATATCTGCTAAAATCATCTTGTGAAGGTCAGAAAATAACGATACTTGCCACGAGCATCAACACTCATTGGATCGCATACATCGGTATGTATTATTTCCAATAAGTCAGTAGCTTGTTCCATTGTTCTGGAGAACGGAGTTTTAGTCATCTTTCCAAAAAGGCATGGTTCGCAAGCATCAAATGATTCATAACCAAGTGATTCCGAAAATCCATCTTTATGGAGTTTCTTCATGCGCTTTACATCGATATGACTCAAACGGCAGTGCCACAAATAAATTGCACTATCATTATTAACTTTGCATCTTTTGGCATCAATATTATGAATATGAGTATCACTACGATCGAGATCCAATAAACTATTTTCATTGGGTGTATGACCATTGAAGGTTTTATTCATGTAAACAGAACAACAATTATTCCCTGACTTTAAATGAATAACCGTATTGCAATAAACATGATCAAATCCTATTCATGCTCAACGCAAACTCCAAATAACATTTATTTATGTTTAACACTAATCCCGAAAGTATAGGGAGTGTGCGATGATGATCATATCAATCTTGGAACTATTTCCAACACTCATTGTCACTTCCCCTCAACTAGTCTCTGTTTATTATGTAACTCCTGTTTCGAGTTACTAATCTTAGCAATCGAACAAGTATCAAATACTCAGGGGCTACTATAAACACTAGTAAGGCATACATCAATAACTTGTATATCAAATATACCCTTGTTCACTTTGCCATCCTTCTTATCCACCAAATATTCAGGGCATTTCCGCTTCCAGTGACCATTTCTTTTGCAGTGTAAGCACTCAGTTTCAGGCTTTGGTCCAGCATTGGTCTTCTTCACGGGACTGACAACTTGTTTGCCATTCTACTTGAAGTTTCCCTTTCTTTCCCTTTGCCCTTTTTCTTGAAACTAGTGGTCTTGTCAATCATCAACACTTGATGCTCTTTCTTGATTTCTACCTTCGTCGATTTCAACATCACAAAGAGCTCGGGAATCATTTTCGTCATCCCTTGCATACTATAGTTCATCATGAAGTTCTAGTAACTTAGTGATGGTGACTAGAGAATTCTGTCAATCACTATCTTATCTGGAAGATTAACTCCCACTTGATTCAAGCGATTGAAGTACCCAGACAATCTGAGCACATGCTCACTAGTTGAGCGATTCTCCTCCATCTTTTAGCTATAGAACTTGTTGGAGACTTCATATCTCTCAACTCGGGTATTTGCTGAAAATATTAACTTCAACTCCTGGAACATCTCATATGGTCCATGACGTTCAAAACGTCTTTGAAGTCCCAATTCTAAGCCGTTAAGCATGGTGCACTAAACTATTAAGTAGTCATCATATTGAGCTAGCCAAATGTTCATAGCGTCTGCATCTGCTCCTGCAATAGGTCTGTCACCTAGCGGTGCATTAAGGACATAATTCTTCTGTGCAGCAATGAGGATAAACCTCAGATCACGGATCCAATCCGCATCATTGCTACTAACATTTTTCAACACAGTTTTCTCTAGGAACATATCAAAATAAACACATGAAAGCAACAACGCAAGCTATTGATCTACAACATAATTTGCAAAATACTACCAGGACTAAGTTCATGATAAATTTAAGTTCAATTAATCATATTACTTAAGAACTCCCACTTAGATAGACATCCCTCTAATCCTCTAAGTGATTACCTGATCCATATCAACTACACCATGTCCGATCGTCATGTGAGATGGAGTAGTTTCAACGGTCAACATCAATATGTTGATCATATCTACTATATGATTCACGCTCGACCTTTCGGTCTTCGTGTTCTGAGGCCATATCTGTTATATGCTAGGCTCATCAAGTTTAACCTGAGTACTCCGCGTGTGCAACTGTTTTGCACCCGTTGTATTTGAACGTAGAGCCTATCACACCCGATCATCATGTGGTGTCTCAGCACGAAGAACTTTCGCAATTGTGCATACTCAGGGAGAACACTTCTTGATAATTTAGTGAGAGATCATCTTAAAATGCTACCGTCAATCAAATCAAGATAAGATGCATAAAGGATAAACATCACATGCAATTAATATAAGTGATATGATATGGCCATCATCATCTTGTGCTTGTGATCTCCATCTCCGAAGCACCGTCGTGATCACCATCGTTACCGGCGCGACACCTTGATCTCCATCGTAGCATCGTTGTCATTACGCCATCTATTGCTTCTACGACTATCGCTACCGCTTAGTGATAAAGTAAGGCAATTACAGGGCGTTTGCATTTCATACAATAAAGCGACAACCATATGGCTCCTGGCAGTTGCCGATAACTTCGGTTACAAAACATGATCATCTCATACAATAAAATATAGCATCACTTCTTGACCATATCACATCACAATATGCCCTGCAAAAACAAGTTAGACGTCCTCTACTTTGTTGTTGCAAATTTTACGTGGCTGTTACGGGCTTAGCAAGAACCATTCTTACCTACGCATCAAAACCACAATGATAGTTCGTCAAGTTAGTGCTGTTTTAACCTTCGCAAGGACCGGGCGTAGCCACACTCGAGTCAGCTAAAGTGAGAGAGACAGACACCCGCCAGCCACCTTTAAGCACAAGTGCTCGTAACGGTGAAACCAGTCTCGCGTAAGCGTACGCGTAATGTCGGTCCGGGCCGCTTCATCTCACAATACCGTCGAACCAAAGTATGACATGCTGGTAAGAAGTATGACTTGTATCACCCACAACTCACTTGTGTTCGACTCGTGCATATGACATCTACGCATAAAACCAGGCTCTGATACCACTGTTGGGGAACATAGTAATTTCAAAAAAATTCCTATGCACACGCAAGATCATGGTGATGCATAGCAACGAGAGGGGAGAGTGTTGTCCACGTACCCTCGTAGACCGTAAGCGGAAGCGTTATGACAACGCGGTTGAAGTAGTTGTACGTCTTCACGATCCGACCGATCCAAGTACCGAACGTACGGCACCTCCGAGTTTAGCACACGTTCAGCTCGATGACGATCCCCGGACTCCGATCCAGCAAAGTGTCGGGGATGAGTTCCGTCAGCACGACGGCATGGTGACGATGATGATGTTCTACCGGCGCAGGGCTTCGCCTAAACTCCGCGACGATATGACCGAGGTGGAATATGGTGGAGGGGGGCACCGCACACGGCTAAGGAACGATCTTGAAGATCAACTTGTGTGTCATGGGGTGTCCCCCTGCCCCCGTATATAAAGGAGCAAGGGGGGGAGGCCGGCCCTAGGAGGGGGCGCGCCAAGTGTGGAGTCCTACTAGGACTCCCTAGTCCTAGTAGGATTCCACCTCCCTTGTTGGAGTAGGATAAGGGGAAAGAGGGGGAGAGGAAGAAGGAAAGGGGGGCTGCGCCCCTTGTCCAATTCGGACCAGAGGGGGGGCACAGGCCTCCTTCCTTTTGGCCTCTCTCCTCTATTCCCGTATGGCCCAATAAGGCCCATATACTTCCCGGCGAATTCCCATAACTCTCCGTACTCCGAAAAATACCCGAATCACTCGGAACCTTTCTGAACTCCGAATATAGTCGTCCAATATATCGATCTTTACATCTCGACCATTTCGAGACTCCTTGTCATGTCCCCGATCTCATCCGGGACTCCGAACTCCTTCGGTACATCAAAACTCATAAACTCATAATATAACTGTCATCGAAACCTTAAGCGTGCGGACCCTACGGGTTCGAGAACTATGTAGACATGACCTAGAACTATTCTTGGTCAATAACCAATAGCGGAACCTGGATGCCCATATTGGCTCCTACACATTCTACGAAGATCTTTATCGGTCAAACCGCATAACAACATACTTTGTTCCCTTTGTCATCGGTATGTTACTTACCCGAGATTCGATCGTCGGTATCCAATACCTAGTTCAATCTCGTTACCGGCAAGTCTCTTTACTTGTTACGTAATGCATCATTCCATAACTAACTCATTAGCTACATTGCTTGCAAGGCTGATAGTGATGTGCATTACTGAGAGGGCCCAGAGATACCACTCCGACAATCAGAGTGACAAAAGCTAATCTCGAAATACGCCAACCCAACATGTACCTTCGGAGACACCTGTAGTACTCATTTATAATCACCCAGTTACGTTGTGATGTTTGGTAGCACCCAAAGTGTTCCTTCGGTAAATGGGAGTTGCATAATCTCATAGTTACAGGAACATGTATAAGTCATGAAGAAAGCAATAGCAATATACTAAACGATCAAGTGCTAGGCTAACGGAATGGGTCATGTCAATCACATCATTCCCCTAATGATGTGATCCCGTTAATCAAATGACAACTCTTTTGTCCATGGCTAGGAAACTTAACCATCTTTGATTCACGAGCTAGTCAAGTAGAGGCATACTAGTGACACTATGTTTGTTTATGTAATTCACACATGTATTATGTCTCCGGTTAATACAATTCTAGCATGAATAATAAACATTTATCATGAAATAAGGAAATAAATCGTAACTTTATTATTGCCTCTAGGGCATATTTCCTTCAGGATGGTGGGAACACCATCTCGAAACTAACAAGACATTGCACCACATCACTCCTTAACATTGGTAGGATTTCTAGATCGATCAGCTTCTGAGAGATTGCATTGAGGAATGCACATAGCTTCACAATGGTTAATCGAGCGTTTTCCGTTAGAAGCCCCCTCAATGCAGTTGCGTCATAATCACATGGCAGTCATGAGACTTTAGGTTCCGGAACTTTTTCTCTGGGATATTTATTATTCCCTTATATTGGAGGAGAAGCCAGACGAGACCTTCATACTTAGCATGCATTCAAAGAAGATTTCCTTCTCTTCTTTGGTAAGATTGTAGATGGCAGGACCTTCATACTGCTTTGGAGGCATGCCGTCTTTTTCATGCACACGTTGCTGGTCCTCCCATGCCTCCGATGTATCTTTTATCTTCCTATACACGCCCAATAAGCCTAGCAGGTTCACACAAAGATTCTTCGTCACGTGCATCACGTCGATTGCAAAGCGGACCTCTAGGTCTTTCCAATAGGGTAGGTCCCAAAATATAGATTTCTTCTTCCACATGGGTGCATGTCCCTCAGTGTCATTCGGAACAAATAGTCCGCCGGGACCCTTTCCAAAGATTACTTGTAAATCATTGACCATAGCAAGTATGTGATCACCAGTACGGACGGCGGGCCTCTTCCGGTGATCTGCCTCGCCTTTGAAATGCTTGCCTTTCTTTCGACATTGATGGTTGGTCAGAAGAAATCGACGATGCCCCAGGTACACATGCTTCCTGCATTTGTCCAGATATATACTATCGCTGTCATCTAAACAGTGCGTGCATGCGTGGTATCCCTTGTTTGTCTATCCTGAAAGGTTACTGAGAGCGGGTCAGTCATTGATGGTTACAAACAGCAACGCATGTAGGTCAAATTCCTGCTGGTCTTGCTCATCCCACGTACATCTTTTCCATTCCACAGCTGTAAAATTTCTTCAACTAATGGCCTTAGGTACACATCAATGTCTTTGTCGGGTTACTTTGGGCCTTGGATGAGAACTGGCATCATAATGAACTTCCACTCCATGCACAGCCAAGGAGGAAGGTCACAGATACATAGAGTCACGGGCCAGGTGCTATGATTGTTGCTCTGCTCCCTAAAAGGATTAATGTCATCCGCGCTTAAACCAAACCATACGTTCCTTGCGTCACTGATACATCTCCAACGTATCTATAATTTATGAAGCATTCATGCTATATTATTATGTGTTTTGGATGTTTATGGCTTTATTATACACTTTTATTTTATTTTTGGGACTAACCTATTAACCGGAGGCCCAGCCCATATTGCTGTTTTCTTGCCTATTTCAGTGTTTCGAAGAAAAGGGATATCAAACGGAGTCCAAACGGAATGAAACCTTCGAGAAAGTTATTTTTGGAACGGAAGCATCCAGGGAACTTGGAGTACAAGCCAGGGAAGCTTCGAGGAGGCCATGAGATAGGGGGCGCCCTACACCCTCGTGGGCCACTCAAGGCTCCCCCGACCGACTTCTTTCGCCTATATATTCCCATATACCCTAAAAACATTGAAGCGAACAATAGATCAGGAGTTCCGCCACCGCAAGCCTTTGTAGCCACCAAAAACCTCTCGGGAGCCCGTTCCGGCGCCCTGCCGGAGGGGGGATCCCTCACTGGTGGCCATCTTCATCATCCCAGCGCTCTCCATGACGAGGAGGGAGTAGTTAACCCTCGGGGTTGAGGGTATGTACCAGTAGCTATGTGTTTGATCTCTCTCTCTCTCTCGTGTTCTTGAGGTGATACGATCTTGATGTATCGCGAGCTTTGCTATTATAGTTGGATCTTATGATGTTTCTCACCCTCTACTCTCTTGTGATGAATTGAGTTTTCCTCTTGAAGTTATCTTATCAGATTGAGTCTTTAAGGATTTGAGAACACTTGATGTATGTCTTGTCGTGCTTATCTGTGGTGATAATGGGATATTCACGTGATCTACTTGATGTATGTTTTGGTGATCAACTTGCGGGTTTAATGAACTTATGCATAGGGGTTGGCACATGTTTTCGTCTTAACTCTCCAGTAGAAACTTTGGGGCACTCTTTGAAGTACTTTGTGTTGGTTGAATAGATGAATCTGAGATTGTGTGATGCATATCATATAATCATGCCCACGGATACTTGAGGTGACAATGGAGTATCTAGGTGACATTAGGGTTTTGGTTGATTTGTGTCTTAAGGTGTTATTATAGTATGAACTCTATGATAGATTGAACGGAAAGAGTAGCTTTGTGTTATTTTACTACGGACTCTTGAATAGGTCGAGTAGAAAGGATAACTTTGAGGTGGTTTCGTACCCTACCATCATCTCTTTGTTTGTTCTCCGCTATTAGTGGATTGGGAGTGACTCTTTGTTGCATGTTGAGGGATAGTTATATGATCCAATTATGTTATTATTGTCGAGAGAACTTGCACTAGTGAAAGTATGAACCCTATGCCTTGTTTCCTATCATTGCAATACCGTTTATGCTCACTTTTATCATTACTTACCTTGCTGTTTTTATATTTTCAGATTACAAATACCTATATCTACCATCCATATTGACTTGTATCGCCATCTCTTCGCCGAACTAGTGCACCTATACAATTTACCATTGTATTGGGTGTGTTGGGGACACAAGAGACTTTTTGTTATTTGGTTGCAGGGTTGTTTGAGAGAGACCGTCTTCATCCTACGCCTCCCACGTGATTGATAAACCTTAGGTCATCCACTTGAGGGAAATTTGCTACTGTCCTACAAACCTCTGCACTTGGAGGCCCAACAACGTCTACAAGAAGAAGGTTGTGTAGTAGACATCAAGCTCTTTTTCGGCGCCGTTGCCGGGGAGGTGAGTGCTTGAAGGTATATCTTTAGATCTTGCAATCGAATCTTTTTGTTTCTTGTTTTATCACTAGTTTAGTATATAAAAGAAAATTACAAAAAAATGGAATTGAGTTTGCCTCTTACGCTTCATCTTTTTAATATCTTTCGTGAGTTTGATGAAAAGGAAAATTGTGCTCAAGTGCTAGAAGAAGAAATCTATAGAATGTTTGACACTAAATCTTTGAATGATGAGCATGATTGCAATGTTTTTAGTGTGAACCCCTTGAATATCCATAGTACTAATGACAATTGCACTAGTTATGATGAAAATGTCTCCTATAAGCATGTCGATTTTTGTGGAGAGCATTGGGTTTGCATGGACACACCAATAGAGAAAATAGATATTGCAAGAGGCATAAGCATTTAGAAACTAAATTGTTGCAAGAAAGGCTAGATAAGAATGCTGAAAATTCACATTTCCTTTGTCGTACTTGTGAGCTTTGCAATGAACATGGTCATTTACATCTTCGATGCAAATTGTTTCATGATCGAATCGTGTCCAAGAATTGTGATGAGTTGATTTCCCTTGCACATTATAATGAACTTAGTTTGCTTTTGGGTTATGAAGAAATGAAACGTTTAACTAAGGATCTTCAAGAATTTGTCCTTGAGAAACTCTTTGATTTTGATCTAGAGGAGATTTATATGTTTTGTGCGGTGAATTGCATTCAAAATCCTTATATTGCCAGTTACATAAAGAAAAGAAAGCAAATAGAAGATGAAGAGAATACTAATGAAAGGGAAGGGACTTCCCAATATCCTTCTATTATTTCTTATGATGAATCAGGTAACGAGGAGGAGCTTTCTATTCAACCAATCTCATCAATAAGGAGCTCAAAGAAGAAGGTTGAACCCACACATAATGTGAAGAAAAGAAAAGAAAAGAAGGAGCAACAAAGGTAAAAAGGTATCCCTCCCAAATGATGTTGCTCCTACTACTCATTGTGATAATGATAATTGCTATACTATTGGTGTTATCCATACTATTAATGCTGAGAGTGATTATGCTTATGATATGAAAAGACCCAAGCTTGGGGAAGCTATGTTTGATGAGGATGAAATATTTGAGAATATATTTGCTGAAATTAATGTTTGTCCCAAGCTTGGGGATGCTACCTTTAATGAAGATGATATTTTTAGCCTCCCAAGTTTTGATATGCAAAGTTGTTATGATGATAGCATGCCTTCTACCTATGATGATTATATTGATGAAAGTGGGTTTGGAAGAGTGTCAACTTTAGGAAGCAATGATCCCACTATTTTGGAGGATGTTGAATCTTATAATATTTATGAAAGTGGATTTGGAAGAGTGTCAACTATATTTAGTGATATTCCACTATCTTGGAAGAGGTTTCAATCGATTATGATGAGAACAAAGTTGCTACTTATGATGATTATTATGATGAAACTTATGCTATAAAAACTAGTGATGATTACATTTATAAAACTTGTCATGATTATGATTACCCTTTTTCTGAACATTACTCTTTTAATGTGGAAACAATTTTTAGTATTCAAGTCTCTTATGATACTCCCACTATTCCGAATGAGAAGAATTTTGCTTATGTGGAGAGTAGTAAATTTTCTATGCTAGTAGATCATGAAAAGAATGCTTTAGGTTCTGGTTATATTGTTGAATTCATTCATGATGCTACTGAACATTATTATGAGGGAGGAATATATGCTTGTAGGAATTGCAATTATATCAAGTTTTCTCTCTATGTGTTGAAAATCTTGAAGTTATGCTTGTTTTGCCTTCCTATGCTAGTTGATTATTGTTCCCATAAGTTGTTTGCTAACAAAATCCCTATGCATAGGAAGTGGGTTAGACTTAAATGTGCTAGTCATATTCTTCATGATGCTCTCTTTATGTCTCAATCTTATCTTTTATGTGAGCATCATTGTCATCATCATGCCTAGCTAGAAAGGCATTAAAGAAAAGTGCTTGTTGGGAGACAACCCAATATTTACCCCTACTGTTTTTGTGTGTTCACATGATTATGCTACTGTAGTAATCATGTTTTATAACTTTTGTTTCAATAAAGTGTCAAATAAGACCTTTAGGATAGCTTACGGTGATAGTTCTGTTGATCCTGCTGAGAATCACAAACTTTTGCACCGAGTAAATTAGTTTTAATAATTCACAGAAACGTGCCTTTGATCTGATTCTTTTTGCTATGGATTGATACACAAATTTCTTAGGACTTCCTAATTTGGTAGGATTTTAGGATTCCAGAAGTATACGTTTGATACAGATTACTACACACTGTTCTGTTTTTGACAGATTCTGTTTTACCGAAAAAGGCTTTCGCCCCGCTTTATATATAAAGCACCAAACCACAAGCATCTGTTACAACCACACACCACGCCACTGCAACACATGCACACACCCAAGACAGGATACATAGGCTCTGAGCGCAGCAACACCACTCCTAGCACTACCGCCCCGAAGATATGAAGCTACATATGACGAACCATGCGCTACAAGGCGGCGCCTTCAGGAAGGATACGACGCCGGAGCGCCGCCACCGCCCGATCCAAGGATCAGAGTTTCCCCCGGAGCCGCATGACGGGCAATGAGAGCCGCGACGACGCCTTCAAGAAGGGAACGATTTCACCGCCGCCGGTCCGTCCGAAGATAGAGCAGGTTTTCACCTCGGCCAACAATCACCGCCACAGAACGCCACAACCCGGCAACCACACCGCCCACACTACCATGATGACCGGGCAGCACCAAGGCACGGGCTTTGTCCAAGAGCACCGTGCAATCACCACCACCAGGGCCGCCACCCCATCATCCAAGACCTCGACACCACCTCACCCGTGACCCGCTGCCCCCCAACGAAAGAGACGAGCGGAAAGGTCCCATCTTTCGCGCCCCTGGGCGACCCCCAGCATCGAGACCCAATAGGTCGGCTAGAACTGGCATCCACCGACCCATCCTGCTACCCCAAGAGCGAGATGAGCTCGGTCCTGTAGCAACGAGAGGGGGACAAGGTCAGTGCTGCAACGTGCGCGAGACGAGCTCGGTCCTGCTGCATCATGCGCGAGACGAGCTCTGTCCTGCTGCATCGGGCGCGAGACGAGTGGTGGACCGCAGCTGGGAGAGGATCAGCCCTTTGATGGGAGTAGCGTCCGGGCGACGAGGAGATGGGGTGAAGGTCGAGACGGCCCAAACGCAGACAAACCAACGCCGGAGAAGCTGGCCGTTGCCGCGGACAGATCCATCGAGCCACCGTGAAGCCGCCACGACACCGGTAGGCCACCGAGACCTACCCATGCCGCCGCCCACGGCCGGAGCAGCAGCCACGCCCGGCCGCTGCCCATCTGCATCGCCCGGCAAGCTCCAAGCGCCGGAGCCGCCGGGCATACACCATCGGAGCCACCGCCAGTGCACCGCCACCCCGACCACCCTCCAACACCATGACCAGGAGCAGCCCGACGCGCCACCACCACCACCCTCCAGCGCCCGACCAGCAGCAACCCGACGCACCACCACCACCCTCCAGCGCCGCCGGTCGCCCAAGACGCCATCAACCACCACCGACCGAATCTGGGCATGAAACCCCAGATCCGCAGCCTACACGCCCCACCTCGGCCACGGGGACACAGCAGCAAGCCAGGGCGCAATGGGAGCGAGGCCACGCCAGGAGAGGCCCGGCTGTCGGGGAGGAGGTCCGAGCCAGGAACGATTGCGGCACCACGCCATGGAAAGGAGGGCGAGCCCCGCGACACACCACGCCAGCCAGGGAGGGAAAGCAGCCCCGCCGACGCCGACGCCGCACGGGCTTTTCCCGACGGCGCCCGCCGGTGGCGACAAGGGGAGGAGGGACGGGAGGAGAGGCCTTTGGCCGGTGGTGGAGAGGGGCTCTCCCGGGTCGCCCGTGGGGGGAGCGACACGGGAGGTGGGCCAAAAAAGCGGTGTAGTTTTTTTCACTATACAGATTCTGTTTTCTATGTGTTGTTTGCTAATTTTGATGAATCTATGAGTAGTATCGGAGGGTATGAAACATAGAGAAGTTGGAATACAGTAGATATTACATCAATATGAATTTAGAATTGGTTCATTACAGTACCTAAGTGGCGGCTTTATTTTCTTATACTAGCGGAGCTTACGAGTTTTCTGTTGAGTTTAGTGTTGTGAAGTTTTCAAGTTTTGGGTAAAGATTCGATGGACTATGGAATAAGGAGTGGTAAGAGCCTAAGCTTGGGGATTCCCAAGGCACCCCAAGGTAATATTCAAGGACAACCAACAGCCTAAGCTTGGGGATGCCCCGGAAGGCATCCCCTCTTTCGTCTTCGTCTATCGGTAACTTTACTTGGAGCTATATTTTTATTCACCACATGATATGTGTTTTGCTTGGAGCGTCATTTTCTTTTGTTAGTATTTGCTTTCTGTTATTTAGAATAATGTTTTGCATCTTTAGTTTCAATAAAAATGTCAAGGATAGCCTTTACCATGCTTATTTTGCTAGTATACATATTGCTGTTTGAAAACACAAAATTTACCGCTGTTGCAAAAACTCCCTAGAAAAGTCAGAGAATGGTAGAATGTTGAAACTTTTTGCATATTGAGCTCTGATAAATATTCTATAGTGAGGTATTTTTCTCATAATTTTTGGAGTTAGGGAAGTATTGATACTCTTGCATTCTTTACAGACTATACTGTTTTGGCAGATTGCTGTTATGTTTGCATTGTTTGCTTATGTTTGCTTGTTTAATGATTCTATTTGAGAATAGGAGTATTAAATATGCAGAGGAATTTAGTATGCAATGTTTAATAATAATTTTAGTGATTTTTTACAGTACAAAATGCTAAGGTTTTGCATTGATTTATACTAACTTATCTCACGAGTTCTTGTTGAGTTTTATGTGAATGAAGTTTTTGAGAAATAGAGAAACCATGATATGAGAGGGATTAAGGAGACACAAAACTTCAAGCTTGGGGATTCCCAAGGCACCCCAAGATAATATTTCAAGAAGTCTCAAGCATCTAAGCTTGGGGATGCCCCGTAGGCATCCCACCTTTCTTCTTCAACAACTATCGGTTAGTATCGGTTGAACCTAAGATTTTGCTTCTTCACATGAGTTGTGCTATCCTTGAAATGTCATTTTATCTTGCTTTGCTTGCTGCTTGAATAAATTACTTAAGATCTGAAATTCTTAAATGAGAGATAGTCTTCACATAGCTACATAATTATTTAGCTACTCATTGTTCTTCACTTATATCTTTTTGGAGTAGTTTGTCATTTACTCGTGTGCTTCACTTATATCCTATGAGTAAATGGTTGAATGAGTTGAATGTCATAAATCTGAAATTATATATGTTTCATTTGCTTATCCCATGGGGAGTAATGACTTCACATCTAAGAAGTAGAGGTTGTAAATTTATTGAAGGTTAGCAAGCATTGTATTTGTCATTTGAACAATTCATGAAAGAATATTGAAGGAATTGAGATTCCACATGTAAATATACTATCCTAGACATCTTTTATGATTGTGAGCACTCATTAAAGTATGACATGCTAAAGAGTTGATGTTGGACAAGGAAGACAATGTAATGGGTTATGTTTTCTCACATCTCAGTTAAAGTATATTATCATGGATCATTCAAACATGTTGAGCTTGACTTTCCCCCTCATGTTAGCCAAAATTCCTTGCACCAAGTAGAGATACTACTTGTGCTTCCAAATATCCTTAAACCCAATTTTTGCCTTGAGAGTCCACCATACCTACCTATGGATTGAGTAAGATCCTTCAAGTAAGTTGTCATGTTGCAAGCAATAAAAATTGCTCTCTAAATATGTATGACTTATTAGTGTGGAGAAAATAAGCTTTATACGATCGTGTGATATGGAAGTAATAAAAGCGATGGACTGCATAATAAAGGTTCATATCACAAGTGGCAATATAAAGTGACGTTCTTTTGCATTAAGATTTTGTGCATCCAACCCTAAAAGCACATGACAACCTCTGCTTCCCTCTGCGAAGGGCCTATCTTTTACCTTATGTCTTTTACTTGATGCAAGAGTCAAGATGATCTTCACCTTTCCCTTTTTCATTGTATCCTTTGGCAAGCACCTCGTGTTGGAAAGATCCTGATATATATATATCCAATTGGATGTAAGTTAGCATGAACTATTATTATTGACATCACCCAAAGGTGAATACGTTGGGAGGCAACACTATAAGCCCCTATCTTTCTCAGTGTCCGATTAAAACTCCATAACCATAAGTATTGCGTGAGTGTTAGCAATTGTAGAAGACTATATATATGATGGTTGAGTATGTGAAGTTTGCTAAATTAAAGCTTTGACATAGACCCTTCCTGAAAATAGGATGAATTGTAATTGTTTGATGACTGAGAATGAAGTTCGCTAGTTTTCAAGAAAGTTTATGGTCTATGCTTTAACATGTGAATAGCTTGTTACTTGATCTTGAGAAGTTTTATGAGATGAACTACTGTTATGACATATAATCATACTAGAAAAGGTGATTGAAATTATCATTGATCAAACTTGTGCACCTGCTAGCATTCACACTTCATAAATTCTTTCTTTTATCATTTGCCTACTCGAGGAAGAGCAAGAATTAAGCTTGGGGATGCTGATACGTCTCCAACGTATCTATAATTTATGAAGCATTCATGCTATATTATTATGTGTTTTGGATGTTTATGGGCTTTATTATACACTTTTATATTATTTTTGGGACTAACCTATTAACCGGAGGCCCTGCCCATATTGTTGTTTTCTTGCCTATTTCAGTGTTTCGAAGAAAAGGGATATCAAACGGAGTCCAAACGGAATGAAACCTTCGGGAAAGTTATTTTTGGAACGGAAGCAATCCAGGGAACTTGGAGTACAAGCCAGGGAATCTTCGAGGAGGCCATGAGATAGGGGGACGCGCCCTCCACCCTTGTGGGCCCCTCGAGGCTCCCCCGACCGACTTCTTTCGCCTATATATTCCCATATACCCTAAAAACATCGAAGCGAACAATAGATCGGGAGTTCCGCCGCCGCAAGCCTCTGTAGCCACCAAAAACCTCTCGGGAGCCCGTTCCGGCGCCCTGCCGGAGGGAGGGATCCCTCACCAGTGGCCATCTTCATCTTCCCGGCGCTCTCCATGACGAGGAGGGAGTATTTCACCCTCGAGGCTGAGGGTATGTACCAGTAGCTATGTGTTTGATATCTCTCTCTTTCTCGTGTTCTTGAGGTGATACGATCTTGATGTGTCGCGAGCTTTGCTATTATAGTTGGATCTTATGATGTTTCACCCCATCTACTCTCTTGTGATGAATTGAGTTTTCCTCTTGAAGTTATCTTATCGGATTGAGTCTTTAAGGATTTGAGAACACTTGATGTATGTCTTGTCGTGCTTATCTGTGGTGACAATGGGATATTCACGTGATCTACTTGATGTATGTTTTGGTGATCAACTTGCGGGTTCAATGAACTTATGCATAGGGGTTGGCACATGTTTTCGTCTTGACTCTCTGATAGAAACTTTGGGGCACTCTTTGAAGTACTTTGTGTTGGTTGAATAGATGAATCTGAGATTGTGTGATGCATATCGTATAATCATGCCCACGGACACTTGAGGTGACAATGGAGTATCTAGGTGACATTAGGGTTTTGGTTGATTTGTGTCTTAAGGTGTTATTCTAGTGTGAACTCTATGATAGATTGAACGGAAAGAATAGCTTCGTGTTATTTTACTACGGACTCTTGAATAGATCGAGCAGAAAGGATAACTTTGAGGTGGTTTCGTACCCTACCATAATCTCTTTGTTTGTTTTCTGCTATTAGTGGCTTTGCAATGACTCTTTGTTGCATGTTGAGGGATAGTTATATGATCCAATTATGTTATTATTGTTGAGAGAACTTGCACTAGTGAAAGTATGAACCCTATGCCTTATTTCCTATCATTGCAATACCGTTTATGCTCACTTTTATCATTAGTTACCTTGCTGTTTTAATATTTTCAGATTACAAATACCTATATCTACCATCCATATTGCACTTGTATCACCATCTCTTCGCCGAACTAGTGCACCTATACAATTTACCATTGTATTGGGTGTGTTGGGGACACAAGAGACTTTTTGTTATTTGGTTGCAGGGTTATTTGAGAGAGACCATCTTTATCCTACGCCTCCCACAGATTGATAAACCTTAGGTCATCCACTTGAGGGACATTTGCTACTGTCCTACAAACCTCTGCACTTGGAGGCCCAACAACGTCTACAAGAAGAAGGTTGTGTACTAGACATTAGTCACTTGCAAAGTCCCCCCACTTTCTCTCGATTTTTCTCCACTACGACCCGTCAGCGGGTGCTCTCAACTTCCCGTATTTCTTACGGTCCTCTTTGTGCCATCGCATCAACTTGGCATGCTCTTTGTTTCTGAACAGACATTCCAACTGTGGTATTATAGGAGCATACCACATCACCTTGGCAGGAACCCTCTTCCTGGGCCGCTCGCCCTCAACATCACCAGGGTCATCTCGTCTGATCTTATACCGCAATGCACCGCATACCGGGCATGCGTTCAAATCCTCGTACGCACTGCGGTAGAGGATGCAATCATTAGGGCATGCATCTATCTTCTGCGCCTCCAATCCTAGAGGGCATAGAACCTTCTTTGCTCCGTACGTACTGTCGGGAAATTCGTTGTTCTTTGAAAGCTTCTTCTTCAATATTTTCAGTAGCTTCTCAAATCCTTTGTCAGGTACACCATTCTCTGCCTTCCACTACAGCAATTCCAGTGTGGTACCAACTTTGTGTTGCCATCTTCGCAATTGGGGTACAATCCCTTTTTGTGATCCTCTAACATGCGATCTAACTTCAACTTCTCCTTTTCACTTTCGCATTTTCTCTTTGCATCAACAATGACCCGGCGAAGATCATCATCAGGCACATCATCTGGTTCCTCTTGATCTTCAGCTTCCCTGGTTGCAGCATCACCGTATTCAGGGGGCACATAGCTGTCATCATCCTCTTCTTCTTTGTCTTCCATCATAACCCCTCTTTCTCCGTGCTTGGTCCAAACATTATAGTGTTGCATGAAACCCTTATAAAGCAGGTGGGTGGGAAGGATTTTCCGGTCAGAGTAAGACTTCGTATTCCCACATATAGGGCATGGACAACACATGAAACCATTATGCTTGTTTGCCACAGCCCCTTCGAGAAAATTATGCACGCCATTAATGTACACAGAGGTGCGTCTGTCATCGTACATCCATTGCCGGTTCATATGCATGCATTATATATAATTAAGTGTGTCAAAAACCATTACAGAACATCATGAATACAGAAGTGACCAAATTAATAGAAGTTCATCATCACATTAAAACCAAAGTACAATAGTGATCAAATGTTATTACTAAAAAAATAAATACATAAAGTTCATACATATATAGTTCTCATTGAACAACATATATATAGCTCTCTAGAGCATCTAATTAAACCATACATTGAAACTATGTAAAACATTTCAATGCAACAAGAAATGCGATCATAATCACAACTAAGGTAACAATTGATCCGACAACATAATGATACCAAGCCTCGGTATGAATGTCATACTTTCTAATCTTTATAATCTTCAAGCGCATTGCATCCATCTCGATCTTGTGATCATCGACGACATCCGCAACATGCAACTCCAATCTCATCTTCTCCTCCTCAATTCTTTTCATTTTTTTCTTCAGGTATTTGTATTCTTTTTCAACTAAATTTAACCTCTCGACAATAGGGTCGGTTGGAAGTTCCTGTTCACATACCTCAAAACATCTATGTCACATTGGTCGGCTTAATTGTCGTAAACACTAAATAAGCCAAATAGTTTATAAAAGATAATATATACCACATCCGAATCATAGACAGGACGAGGGCCGACCAAGGCGGATACCAAAACCATCGCACTATATAATAACAAACAATAATAAAAGTAAGAAAATTACACAAGTATCTATTTAAATCATACAAGTAAGAACTTTTTTCTTTTAGAAAGAAATAAGAACAAGAGGCTCACCATGGTGGTGCCGGCAACGAAATCGGCGCGGGCGATCGACGGTGGTGAGGATGGGGACGGGATAGGACGGACCGCCAAACCTAGACAAATCTTGAGGAAAATGGAGTTTGGACAAGGAGCTTCAAGAGGAGAAAGCTTAAGTGTGGTTCGGGCATTTCATCGAACACCTCATGTACATAGGAGGTGAGCTAGAGCACCACAAAGCTCTCCCACGACTGGCCAAAAAAATAGAGCAGCGCACTGCTTTGCTCGCGGGAAAGGGGTATATATAGGCTTCCCTTTGGTCCCGGTTTGTAGCTGGAACCGAGACTGAAGGACTCTCTTTGGTCCCGGTTCCAGCCACCAACCAGGACCAATGGCTGTGGGCCAGGAGCGAGGCCCATTGGTCCCGGTTCGTGTCCGGAACCGGGACCAATGGCCCACGAGGCCCGGCCGGCGCCCTGGCCTCACGAACCGGGACCGATGCCCCCATGGGTCCCGGTTCATGAGTGAACCAGGATTGATGGGCTTTTCAAGCCTGGACCAAAGCCCTGTATTCTAATAGTGCCCGCAGATCCATTGCGCCAGCGGTGGCGGCAAGCCATGGTGCAAAAGGTCACCCCCGCTGCCGAGAGTTGGTGGAGGGGATATGGCGTGGGGCGGCGGAGCTTTCGGGCGACACGGGGCAGCCGGAGGCGGCACCTAGCGGGGGGGATTTGCGGCGGCCATGAGTGGAAGCGGGAAACGGAAGTGGGCGGAAATGCTTCGCGCCAACGGAAAGTGGAGACTACAAAATCGAGGGGATTCCCGCACATATGGAGGAAATGGGCTCGCGAATGCAGGATCCCAAAAAAAAATCCCGGGATGGCTCGATTTGACGGATGTGCTCGGGCCGGCGATACGGGATGGATCCCGCATACCGGCGGTTATTTTAGCGGATGGCCCAGTTTGCGGGATCTGCTAGGGATGCTCTTATGAAGTGGAAGGTCTGCCCTTTGAACAGAGGGGTGCCAAGAATTATGTCTCCGACGGTGTCGGCAATGAAACGCATGTAGCCAAAGTAGGAGATTTTCCCTGGCGTCAAAACCACGAAGCAAGCCATTTTTTCCGACTACTAGCGAGTCGCGCGCACCACCCCTAGATGGCGCGGCAACTGTCATGACCTATGTGATTGGAGTGGTTGGACTCGCCAGAGATCAGTTGCTCACCGACGAGTCTTGCAATGGGGTTTGCATCTGTCACTGTCAGCCTGATGGCTAAGCCGCTTCAGCCTCCAGGGGCTGGCACTAGGCCGAAGCAGGCCGATCTAGCGTTGGTCCAATCGGGAGTCCCTCGCTTCCGGCGACCACCGCAGTGTGTGGGTGCCGGCATGCACGCTCCATCGCCAAGCTTACTTCTTTCCGCAGCTTAACACGACGGGCCACTTGGATCCCCTCCTTCCAGCCAGCTCATCCTTGCACTAATTCAGTCTTGTTCATGTCCAAAATTTATTCTTCTTACTACATAAATTTCAGTGTGTATGATGTCCAAAGTTCAGTATATTGTTGTTCAAACATTCAGTGTTTGTTGTTCGAAACACCGGCCGGGTCACGAACCATCGGATCGGCATCGCCACTTTCACCTTCACCTTTGCAACATATGGATTGTTGCAGAAAAATCTTTACAGCATAGATGGTGTTGCACAAATACATATTTTTTCCGTTTTCACGTTTGCAGCATAGGTGATGTTGCAGAAAGATTTGCAATGGGGATGTCTGTGTAGAAACACCATCGCCGTTGCCGACGTGTGTCGCAGTAGCACCACGGTCGTTCATCTAAGCCGTTTTGCAACACCATTGTTGTTGTAGAACGACTTGAGCCAGATGCGGTGGCTCCCATGGTGTACGGACGGGCGAGCTCAGGCAGGGGAAACACGTGCGAAGGGAGAGGATGGAAGGCAGGGAGAGAGATGGGAGGGCGACGCGAATCTCATCGGCGCGTCGAATGCTGGCTGAGCGTGGATCGGCGCGAGGTACGGAAGGTTGGGCTTCCCGACGGCGTGCTCGAGAGGATGGAATGGATGGCAAAGAAAGGAGAGAGAGACTGGAGGGCGGGGCGGATCTCGCCAACGAGCTCGCCAGCAGTGAGAAAGCGGCTAACTGAGCAGGGATCAGGGCGAGGCAGCGAAAGTTGGCTTCCTGACGGCGTGCTCGGCCACACTGCAACAGGCCCCTTGTTGTGTTCAAAGGGATTGCAACAGGGGCCAAGTTGCAAACCTGCCTATGGTTATGTGCTATTGAGCGTACGATCAAAACCAAATCGTACGGTGACCAGTGTGATCGATGCACGTCAATGGATCAGTCGGTTGAGCCCAAGCTTTTCCCTTGTGTTTTACCGTCCAAATTTCAGTGTGTGCGCTGTCTTAATTCAGTTTATATGTTGTCCAAACTTCAATGTACTTGCCCTGCCATTTATAAGTACTATGTGATTTGCTGCCTTTTATCGAGTGATATAAATGCATACAAGCTGGCCTTTTTCGTCGTGGTAATACATGTCTCATTCATATCATAAAGATTAAAGTACAAGTCATGTAAAGATGGGCATGACAAAACTAAAAAGATAGCAAAACATCTCTAAGCTTCACACAAACGCTCGTCATCTGCCGCCGGCACCACCACAGCAGACACCGAAGCAAAGAATGACGGATCACCTCCTCACCCGAGCTCGACGTTGCTCCATCGCCGATATGCAGCTTTGCGGACCTTGAAGGTGGCTCATCAAAAGTGAAGCCCTTGTTGTTGAACGAAACAGACAGGAGCAACACCCCAAACAGGCCATCGAACTCCTGATCGGGCACCCCACCACGACTAAGACGTCGAAGGAGGAAACTATACCTCCCATCCGCGAACCATGAACCCAGCACATGTCCCATCTTCCAGATGTCGTCGATGCAAACCACAATCAGCATCCTCTACTGGACTACCTCCCAAGCTCCGCGACGACGCTGGAGCAAACGCCGTCACAGTGGCGGAGGCCGAGGACACAGGCCCACTACGAAGATGTCGTCGCCGTCACGCCGTCCTTGCTTGAACAGACTGGTTTCCAAATCTGTCCCCAGCCATAGGACCGACGGCCTCGTCAGGGAAGGATCTAGAGAATCTTTATTCAGCGTCGTCACTGCCGCCGCCGAAGGCTACATATATGGTTTGGAATTTCATATTATTTTCCTGTGCTCTCCTTTAGTTTAGTCCGCAAATTTATTTTTCTATACTACTATGGTTTGGAATTTATAGTTTAGTCCGCCGATTTATTTTTCTATACTACCCAGCCACCCATTTTTGAGTTTGGCTGGCACAGGGTCCTGGATTTTGGCAGCTCGGCTTGTACCAGAAGACTAGCACGTATCATGACTCCTAGTAATGAATACAGAAAATTGCTATCCATGTTTTGGCAGATAGAATAACAATGGACGGTGAATCGTTCTAGAATTCTGGCAATATAAAATAGTACTCCCTCCGTTCGGAATTACTTGTCACAGAAATGGATGTATTTAGACGTATTTTAGTTCTAGATACATCCATTTCCGAGACAAGTAATTCCGAACGGAGGGAGTAGTACATGGCAAAACAAACAACACAACAAATTTGAATTCCAAATATCCGGGCCGCACAACCAAACTTCGCACAAAAGCATTTCAGCATTTGGAAGTTAATACAGTAGGACGACATTCTAATACAGTAGTCACTTGTTAAATTACTTGTTAAACTCAGGCTGAGTAGCATAGTCACGACACTACTAGTTAAATTACTCGAGCATCATCTTCAACCAGGCTGAAGTAGCATAGTCACAACACTACACCCCACAGCGGCTCTCAATTCTACAAACATCTTAATAAACGCTACCACACGATGTGATTACCATGGGGTGAGAGACATGAGGCTCGTCGGTCATGGAATTCAAATCTAAATCACTATCATACTCTTCGGTCATCAAAGTCAGGTCGCTACCATACCCATCGATACTGTCCTCCAACGGATCATTGTAAAGGCGATCCTCTTCTACCCTACCATTAAGCCTCTCCGTCGTCACGCGGCTATGGTCGATGATCTTCATGTTGGTGTAATATGGCCAGTCCACTGCAGGATCAAAATCTTTGTCGCAGGGGTCTTCTCCACGGACCATCTTCTCAAACTCCAACTTGCGCCCATGGAAGTCTTCCCAAACCGGATGCACAATCCTGATCCCCATGTGATCGCAGTAAAGGCACCGTACCCGTTCTGTCAAACAATAAAGGTCATTAATATTCATGAATGGCCCCATCATAAACTATAAGGGTTCAAAATGTATTAACGATAAAATGTTTTTCATCATGCATAGAGCCATAGAACATTAATTGCACTTAATTACTATTGCAGAGTAAGGTAACCCATGCATACATAAAGGGATCAAAGCAAAGCTTTCATCTCACTGAGTCAAGACCGGGGTGCCATGTCAGGATAGAACCCGCTATGGCGACAATTAGGCATTGGGCCGAACATAATAATGAATGATATGTTTTATGACAGGAAATAAGAAATTATGCCTCTCCTTTTATGAGAGCAAATTATGCCTCCTATGGCTGCAAATTCCAACCTTATGTGACAGTTAGGCCCAAAATGTATGCCTGGGTCAGCCCATTAGGCGCAGCTCTTTTGTATGATGAAACAGTTGTGTCTTTCTAATGGCCTTTTAGTAACACTTTCCTAATTGGAAGCAACCTAGAAAAAATATCAACATTTTGCACTTCGAAAGGCTGTTGAACATGTATTTCCAGAAGCGCGGCAAGTGTCTTCTCTTCAAGAGAATAGAGCATAATCGTAGGATTATATGGATATCAGTGCTTTTATTCAATTCCTGAGGCACTCTTCAACAATTGAGTAGATTCCCAAGGCAGTCTTCGTGCTATCGTCCAGATCACCAGCATACTGTACCCCTTATTCTGGCTTGCGCACTTTTTACATAACGCAAATGCAATAGGACACTTATCTAGCTACAAGATCAAGGGAGCAGATCTTTCCTAAATAGTTTAGTGCTTGCATGTAACAATATGAGGATGTGACAGGAAGCGATATATGAGGATGTGAGAGGAAACGATCATGAGATCAAAGGTGGAGAAACAAACTTGGTTTGATAGCATCTATGAGGCAATAGATAATTGGGCTGAATGTTAGATGAGGGATGCTTTCACCTTGGGAATGCAAAGCACGCAACTAAGTGAGGCCTTAAACGATGACTAAAAACACCACGGAAATCAGATTGATATTGTTCAGTTTTTGAAGCATTTTGAACAGGCTGCGCAAGGAAAACAAGACATTGAGCTGGATGCAGAGCACGAGTCAATGGGGGTAAATACCTAGGATAAAAATCAAAACACCCATGTTGATCCAAGCAAGCCAGGTTTACACCCATACCATATTTGAATGTTTCCAAACAGAGTACAGAGAGATCTATCACAGCTTATGCTAGAGTACTGAATGGAAATTTGCAGTAGCATTTGGTAGTCAACATGAAGATCCAACCTTTGAAGATGAATGCATAGTATTGGTAATCCGTCGGAAATACAACTACCTGCAGTTGTAGGCAATTTGAGAGAACGGGAATATTGTGTGCTCATGCTCTCAGAGTTCTTGATTTGATGGATGTTATGATATTGCCAGCGCATTGCATTTTAAAGTGGTGGACTCGGAAAGCACTATGGAACTATTAAAGATAGCCATGAAAGGAATGTTGTTGAAAATCCAATGTTGGGCGTCATCTTTCGCCATATATAGGTTACTCTTGCAGAATTTCGCAATTTAGCTACTCAAGCAGCAAGGTCTGAAGAATGTTGTATTTTGGTGGAGAATACCTCGATAGCTTCATTAATAAGGAAGTTCAAGGACGGATAAAAAATCCATGTGGGAGTAACCCTCGAGCTGGAAGTGCTACCCAAGAGATAGTTGAGGAATCAAAAGCAATTTTAAGTACTGAACGCCTTAAGAAAAAATCTCCTCAGAAAAAAAGTTCAAAGCAAAGGCTGCACAAGAAATGGTTTAAACAAATGAAGAAAGAAAAAAATATCTAAAGTATGTTCTTTATATACTATACGATGGGAAATAATTACTTTGCCGTTGGTTCAACAAAGCCTATTCTGCCTAACGCTTTGTGCTAATTTTGATTGCCAGCAACAAGGTGAGATCAAGCAAACTATAAGAAGAAAAAGAAAGTACCAACTAAAGTTACAAAGGGAATAAAGGACAAACAAGATTGCCTGTGGTATGTTCTTTATGTATATAAATACTTTCTTGTTTATTTTAATACCGATACTATTTTGATTGACATTCATGTTTATTTGCAGAAACTTCAACATTTAACAACAAGAGCAGCACACCACAACTTGGTTCAATAGAAGGGCAAGATTATGGGAGCGTTCCAAATGGTTCACAAGGTTACGGATTCCTTACGGGTTATACTGATCTGTTGGCGGCACACTTCATTTGCGATTTAGATGTTTTGTGATTTTAAATGATCTTTACTCTGCAGAATACTACTGTCAAAAACTAGAGGCGCAAGATGACCTCTTGATCACCGGAATATTTGAACAGGATGATGCAGCAGCTGCAGCCTAGAAATTTCAGAACTTGGGTTTTCTCAGAACATACGGAAGAACATCGATAGATTCCAGAATTTTGAATAAATCAAAGTAAATGGCGGGTTATACTGATATTGGTAGTACAATGCAGATTATCTTCAGTAAAACATGGATCTAAATGTTTGAAGCAAAGGGCAAGATGCAGAACTTCCGTTATTCAGTTTGCTGATTTCAGAACCAAGTCGAAGTGCTGTAGTGTTCTTTTTATAGGCAATATAGGATTACGTCGAACAGTCATTTAGTTAAAATAAAATCGGAAAGTTGGCCCATTATGCTATTTTGCTGGAAACAACGAAAAAACGGTACCTCTGACTGAGGATCTGATTCCATCAACACACTTAGCAAAAGTGATTAATTTATTAACAGCCAGTTGTTAATAAATTAACTAGCTATACTACTTAGCAACAACTATAGATAACCAAAGTATACATAATGGTCATGCTTCTCACGTGTTTACTTAAGGATACGATATGAAACAATTTGCACAGGGTTAGCTAGATCATACCAGCGCATGGTAACGGCACTGACACAGGGCAGACGAAGGGTTGTGCTCCAGCTCTGTGCTCATCATCACCATTGCACACCTCAGCAAAGAATAGCAATGGAGTTGTGCCGGTAGGAAACTGAGCGCCTTTGGGAGTTGCCAGGAAATTGGCATGAGTGTGGTAGCACTTAGCATCAGTGCCAACTGGGCCTGACACGTATTCGTTCACACCACAGATAGTATGAAGCTCATACATGGTTTCCTGTAAATGGAGAGTGGAGGTAAATTAAATTAATATGGTGAGCTACTTTTACATAGCACAAGCATGTGGAAAAATATAAGCGACAAAACAACGACTGAAACAAACCTACCCCACCAAGCATTGCAGCATATGCACTAAATGCAGCACTTATCTTCTTGGAGATCCTTGTATGTGAAAACAAGTAGTCTGGATGGGGCCGAAGCGGCTGCTCGCTGCAGGCGGCCTCAGGACACAACAACCTGGCAAGGCACTGAACGTCTTCAGAAGAGAGTTGGCCACTACCCTGCAGTAGCCTTGATATCTGCTGAGATGGACAGGAATGCAGAAGATTTGCTTGAGCATCAGGGTTGGGGTGATAGGCAGCCGTAGCGGCAGCCAAAAAGGATTTCTCCAAGCTGGTGGTGAGCCCCTGCCGGAAGCCGGCATCAAGGCGACGATCAGCTTGGAGTAGGTTGCCATTTGCCTGGAGCAAGCATCGAATAGCTTGATTGAAATCGATGTGATGGTGCCGCGTGCAGAGGAAGGAGACGAGGCCGAACAAGGAGCAGTTCTCCATCCGGTGGAGAATCATTGTGCCGATGACATCCACCTCGAGTTTTGCGGTCGGTGGGAACGCTGCATCATACCAGATGGTGTTGATGATTATGTTGGAGACAGGGTCGAGCGGGCCATAGCAGTTGCCTGCAAGGAGCAGACTGCGGTGGAAGCGGGAGCGCAGCTCGCCGGCCGGCAGCCGGGCGAGGGCCTGGAGGTAGAACCCATGGACCGCGTCCTGGAGCGTCCCCTTGAGAGCGCTGCTGTGCAGGTACGGCACGCTGCGGAGACGAGAACCTGCGACTAAAAACGAAAGCCAGAGGCATGAGTCGACCGGCAGCGGTGATCCGTCGACCAGCTTGGCGACCTTGTCGAGGCTGGATGGTGGGGAGCGGCGGCGCACCTCGGCGAGGAGGCCCACGTTGTTGGGGAGTCGGCCGGAGATGGCGAGCCAGTCGCACAAGAGTCGGTCAGGGTCCGGGTGCTTGGCGGCCATGGCGGCGCACTTAAAGGCCATGCCGAGGGCCTCGCCGAAGGCGCGCTTGTCGGACCCGATTCGGCTGATGCCGAGGTCCGACGCGGCGATGCGGAGGGCGACCATCGGGTGGGCGTCGGCGAGGAGCAGGAAGCGCACGGCGTGGCAGTCGGGGAGGTAGGGGAAGAAGCGGGTGAGGAAGGTGACCAGGCCGTCCAGCGAGCGGCGCTCCAGGTCCCTGAGCTTCTCCTCGGGGACGTAGACGAGGTCGCGCTCGCCGGCCGATTCCGGTTCCGATTCCGCGCGCCCGTGGCCGCGGGAGACGAGCGTGTTGGCGAGGATGTTGGAGACCGGGTCGACGAAGCCGAGGCAGGAACCCCCGCCGCGGAGGAAGCGCGCCGCCATGCCGGGCCTCGCCCTGGGGTTCAGCCGCTCCAGCGCCTTGCGGTAGGAGTCGCGGATCTTGTCCAGCAGCCGCGACCTATGCTCAGCCTGCTCCCGGCGCGACGACAGCCCGCAGTCGTAAACCGAATCGTAGACCCGGAGACCCGGGGGGCAGTTGGGCACCAGCGCCATCGCCGGCCGGCGTCCGCTCCGGCCAGGCGGAGATTCGATCGGATTGGGCGAGGAACGGCGCTAGGTCGAGAAAGAAAGGGGAAATCTTTGCTTTTATTTCTTGGACTTGGACTGGAAAAAAGGACTTCCGAGTTCGACCGACTGATTATTCGTCTCCGTCGGCCGCACAGCGCGCCGTTGGATCCTCTTTCGGCGGCCATGATAGGGACGGAAGTTTCTTGAAACCTTATCTGTTGCTTTCTAATGAATGAGCAGCCTCATTTGCTTCAAGAAGACAGTGTGAGTTCAACTTTGGCGAAATTTAGAACCAGATGTCTGCATTTCATCGTAGTCGCCACATTCTCTCCCGAATATTCCTTTGGGTTAAATCGAACCGCTTCCGCAACGGTGCTATTATCCGACTCGATATGTACCTTGTTGCAGCCAATTATATCAGCTAAATAAAGACCTTATCTGTTGCTTGCCGATTTCTCCTATCCACTCGTTCTCTCCCTCGGCTTAATACATTGCGCTCATGGCATACAAATCAAATGCAGCTAAAAAAGTGATGTTAATTTAAAAATATATAACCAAAACCCAAATGCCAAAATTCTAAACATTATATTTTTTTTTGACCTATCTAGGAACGCGCATCGGCACGCTAGCGCTTCCGGGCAGCCAGCGACGTAAGGAAACCACCGGGTCCCCTCGTCCCAGAAAGGAAAGTACACCCCGCGGCTACCCCGATGAGGCGCGCACCCTCCCCAAGCAATAGCATCTCTGCATGGTGCGGTCAGCTGGTCATGGGGATCACGTGCCTCTCCCCAGTGCCCTCCTCCGTACAACTGGCACACGCCCCTCTCCCCCACCCCAATTGCCCCACCGCATCTTCTTCTTGCCCACGAAAGAAACTCCCCCTCCAAGATGATCCCTCATCGTCGGGCCTGCCATGGCAGTTGAAACAAGCTAAGATTCAAGTGGATATGCCTAGTTTTTATGCCAATAAGAAAAAGAAGAGTAGGAAAACGTACTATGTAGCACCAGGAGGAGGAGAAAGGTGAGGATTCATTCAGTTTCCTCCTCTTTTCACTGCCTTGTTCACCCGTGGTTTTGTCATCTTCAAGAAAAGCATTGTTTTCTTTGCTAAGGAATAGGCGAGAAATACATGACATTCCGAAGAAAAAGAAGTTCCAAAAATTGTGTAAATTTTGGTTGTTTTCGTGCAACTCCTCCACATGCAGCAACCAACGACTTTTGCTACACCATGTGCAACAAAAAAACCACACACATGGACTAGAAGCAATCAATCATATATGAAGTCTTTTGTTCACACACTGCGGTATATATGCTTATAGTAGAAAAAGAAAGAAAGAGATAAACTATTCCGGGAAATATGGAACATAACTAATAGCTAGATAAATTTTTAATAATTGTTTTTGCTTTGCTCTTTTCAATAGAAGTAGAGCTAACTTGATATATGGGGATGTGTAGTTTTCTACAGCAACTCCTCCATCCATAAAGCCTGCGCATGGTGCATGAAAAAATCCCGAGGAAAAATGCACCTATTACTGTGTTGAATATGTGCAACTTATATAGTACATTTTGTGTAACTTATATACTATGTTTGTGTAACTTATATACTATGTTTGTGCAATTGACATCAGTCTGTGCAACTACAGAACAACATAAAATACTTGAGGTCGTTAGTTGTTTGAGCGTTCCAAGTTGTGTGATTGTTATGTGCAACACTAAATATAATCACCTAACTGAACAAAAATTGCACCCAACTAGAAGGTGCTATGCAAAATTTATGACTGTGTGTGCAACTTAAATAACTTATTTATGCAAATGAGAATTGACATGTTTACAACTACAAAAGAAAGATGAAAAACATAGATAACAATTTTTCTTGCAACTAGTCTCACAACCAAAGGTTGATTTGGCTCTTTCTCTCTTGCAACTAGTAGGTTGTTCTTGAAATTAGTTTCAATAAAGTACCCAAAAAATGTTGGTTGATGTGTTTCTTCTCTCTTCCTCTATTGCAAAATGCACGTTGGTCAGAAGTAAAAGAGCGAAAGAAAAGACTTCAGAAGGAACTATGATTGATCTCAATGAGTTGTCTCCTGGCCTCGATGAGGTGCCTTGCAATGATGTTGAGTTCGTGTAGCCAATGTTTTGCATGCAACCAAATCTAGGGCGGGTTCCTATGGATGGTGATGGTGTTGCAATCAACAGTCACTACTAACCCTGTGGTGATATCTCTGCCGTCAGAGGGTCGTACTCTAGCTGAAACGGACACCGCGGGGGCAGCTACTGGACCGGCATAAATTGAACTAAGAGCATGGGCTATGGGTGATGGTGAGGATGGTGGAGAAGATGATGAGGCTTGGTCCTAGCCAAGGGAGCCATATGTTGGGATGAGATTTGATGACTGCAAGGTGCTAGGGTGCATTACAATCCTATGCGCTAATATTGGGATTCTCTATCAAGATGAACACTTCGAGCATGCCTGCCCATTTTGTTTGCAAAAAATATAGAAAGCCAAAAGTTGATGGCGGTGGAGCTGAAATGCTACCTGTGCTAGATGTTATACCAGACCCCAAAACTTTTTGTGAGGAAGATGATATGGATGAAGTGCCATTTTTTCGTGAAGAAGAGAATGTTCCCAAGAAGAAGAAGAAAAAGCGTAAGCATGAAACTACAAAGCAAAAATGTTGGTAAAGTTGAAGGATGGACAGTGGGAGGTAACGCACCTTGTACGTGATCATACACATCTTTTGGTCAACAAACCATCATTTTCCAAATACTTCGATCTCACCAGGGGATCTCTCTGGAAGAAAAATAATTTCTACAAATCTTGTACAAGTGCAACTTGTCTTTAGGTGTGTTTTTATGCACTCCAACTGAAAAAAAGGAGAAGATTGTTTTGTGTGCAACTACAATAGGGCAACTGCGCAACTATATCTAATATATATTGTGCAACCTTTTGTGTTCAATTATGTAACTTAAAAAAGTTTACCATCAACTCCATGATGTTTGATGTGCAACTATTGTGTACATATGTGCTAGATTGTAAAAGAGAGTCTTGATCTTCATGTCTCTAGCCAAGCCCATGTAGCCCGCACATTCTTGAAGAGCTAGTAGCTTTCGAAGGAATGATCCATATGAACCCGAACAATCAACAACCGACGGGTCTCTTCTTACGGCGGCGCCTTATCCAGATTGAACACCACATCATCCAGATCTTCCTCGGTCAATCCCAGTTCCTTCATCACGACATCAAGGTCCTCTTGACCTGCAACCCGTGATGTAGATCACTGATCACTACTCGCCTTCTTGCGCAGAAACCAAAGCTGGAGCCCTGGTATCGACCACAAACTAAACCTCCAAACCCTAGCCTTCCCGGAAGGCTACCAAGGTCGGTCGATGGTGCAAGGATCATCCCTGAATCCACATGTAAATACACACAACCCCATACACGAGTTTTTTTAGGCAACTCATATACCTACAGTTCAGTTTTGAAAATGAGTCCTGAGCCCGGCCCATTATGAAACCCTAGCCTTCAGGCCGGGCCGTCCCACCATCTCCCGAAATTTCCCCCGTGACTAGCAGCTTGGTTCCCCAAAAAATATCCCTTTTCTCTCTCGCGCGACTGCGGCAACCAAGGACAGCGCAGCCGGCAGAGCCCCGCCGCCTCCCCGCGCCGCCGCCGCCACCACCTCCATCCCGTCCTCTTCCTCCCCGTATTCTCCACCGGGAGCAGTCCTAGCCCGATCTCCATCCCTGGTCGCCGACCCGTCCAAGCTGGCCATCTCCGCCCCGTCCAAGCTCGCCGTCGCCGCTGATCTGCATCCTGTCCAAGATCGCCATCGCCTCTAGTCGCCGCCCCGTCAAGCTCGTCATCGCCCCTTCCCTCCAAGCTTTCCCCCCCTCCGTCCAACCAAGGTATCTCATCTCCTGGCTCCTCCGTCCTCCTGCCTCATCCATCCTTACTGGCATTGTTTCTAGTTAGTTATAAACGCAGTAGTGTATGGTCAGGGATCATGCTTTATACCATTTCTTTTTCATATCTGCTGTAGGTTTAAGCTATGCCAAGAACAAGGGGTACGCGTAGTATTCGTGATGCAGTGGGTTGGACGTGTAAGCGTGGTTACCATAACCCAGCTCAGAGATACGAGTTCTTTGATATCCCAACATTCAGATGTGGTTGTCGCTGTGGAGAGGAGGTGGGTGCAGATTATTGTTGCTATTATTAATGTGGTCTTATGTTCTAATTTTGTGTATTCTTCTGTAACAGTATCCTTACAATTTCGAGAACTGTCTTGGTGATATCTTAGTACATAGTCACAAGGTGCTCGGTGATATGCCAGAGGAAGGGATCAAAGGCAAGTTCTCTGTCTTGTCGATTTTCTTCAAAGTTTTTAATCGCGGGCTATTTGATTTAGCGGCAGCGTTTTCCAGCAGCTGCAGCCGCTATGGCGGCAGCTAAGCCAGCAGGTAGTACATGTGCATATTTAGGCATATTCAGCAGTAAAACAGGGTATTTTCATCAGGATTTTCAGCAGGAAAACAGAGTACTTAACTATATATTCAGTTTTTTACCAGTTCACAAACATGGGAAATTAAATCAAACATGCATCAATTCATCGGTCCACAACCCATTGGAATCAAACAAGCATCAGTATTCAGTAGTCACAACAAAGTATCACCAATTCACCAGTCACTTGAATTCAAAGTCTTAGGTTCATAACAAACAATAAAGGTCAAGGTCTGCACCTGGCCAGCAATCCGTGATACTACGTCCACTACATGCATCATGAAATGTTCACCATTCAATAGTTTTTCAAAAGAACATGTAGCAGAATGGACAGCATAAAGAAGTTCATGGACAAATTGACAGTCTCACGAGTCAGAACCAGAGCTCATGTCATTGTTGCCGTTGTCGTCGTCACTTTCTGAAGCAGAGGAAGCAGAGGAAGCAGAAAGCAAATCTTCATGAGGAGTAACAGGGATCATCTTCTTCTTCTTAGAATGGATACCCCTCTTTCTTTTAAGTATTGGATTCATTGTCGAAGTTGATGGTCCAGCTTGACCACTTGCATATGGTAGTTCTTCTTCTTGTTCTTCTCCTTCAGATTGTTCGGCATTGGCATTTGGCACCACACCGGTGATCCATTCGTTGTCGTCATCTTCTAAAACATCGACCACGTGCTTCTCAATGGGGTCCGGGATTGTTTTTAGTTTCTTGTCCCTCAGTTTGGTGTTGAACTTGATGAATACAAGGTCACTCATCTTGTCATGCAAGAGCCTGCCACGTCTCTTCGTGTGAACCTACAAAATGAACAGATTCTCAAAATGATCCTCATGCAAGAAAGAGTGCCATATATATAATCAAAAGGACAAGCAGAGAAACAAATGGACAAGTATATCATCAAGCAAATATATAACCAGGACTATTTGTATACTCACTTGATCAAAGTATATGAACCAGGACTGGTACATGTGCCTATTGAAAAATATATGCATTAACTTGATCAAATACACTCCAGTTCCTCTCGCAAGCAGAGGAACTACATGTCAGACCAAGTATTTTTGCAGCCAAGATCCTGAGTTTTGGAGCACTTGTCCCATGGTTCATCCACCATTTAGCTTCAAAATAAAACAAGTGTTACATTGTTAGGAAACCTTTGGGCAGAATAACATCATAAGAAAAAATTGTTAGGCAACCATTTACCTGGATCAAATTTTTTATTTTTCCGCTGCCTTACAGCAATGTCCCTTCCAAATGACCCTGTCTCCTTGTTATAATTATCAATGTCATCGGTGATTTCTTCTTGTTTGATAGGATCTGCAATCATCTTTGAAATACAAATTATTAGTCCTTCCTTAAATGTGCCATCAAGCTCAATATCCAGCTTGTTTGGATAGTAGTAGTATGGGTTCAAGTAGTATCCAGCCCTATGCAATGCGGTCTTGAGTTTGTTGTCCCATCTCTTGTCAATAATGTCCCATACTTCTAGAAATCGAGACTTTTCATTGTCAAACCTCACTGAAATATCTTTCTTTGCATCCAACATACATCCATAAAGAAAGCCCATTGCCGGTACATCACTGTCCATCCTTCTCAAAACATTTGCCATCGGCTCAAAGAAATTCACAGCAACATCTACTGTTTTCCAAAAAGTTTCAGAGCGAATAGTTTTAGCTGCATTCTTCCCCTTTGCCTTTTTAAGGTGGTCCATATCATTGAGTTCATCAGACCTAAACAACTTCTGCAGCTCCTTTTTGTTGTCCTGCAAGCTCTTCAAGTTCAAATATGCTGTAGCAAACCTAGTAATACCAGAACGAACAAGATCTTTTCCAAGAAATTTCCTCATCAGAGCTAAAACTCTTGTATGTGCATAAAGGAACACAGTCACAGCCCTTGCTTTGACAATGGTTTGCTCAATTGTAGGTAGCTTGCCTATGTCCTCCAGCATCAAATCAATTGTGTGGGCTGCACAACCATTCCAAAATAAGGAGGGGAGCTTCACTTTCATCATCGCTGCTGCTGATATATTGACAGATGCATTGTCAGTTACAATTTGAATTACATTTTTCTCTCCAATTTCTTCTACGCAGCCATCAACAAGATCAAATATCATCTTGCCATCTTTTGTCACATCCGAACAGTCAACAGATTTAAGAAAAACAACACCATAAGCGCTGTGAACTACCAAATTCATTACCCCCCTTCCTCTTTTGTCGGTCCATGCATCTGTCGTGATAGTACATCCAGTGAGGTTCCATGCATCTTTATGTCCAGCAAATCCTTCCTCAACTTTCTTCTTGCTCTTCTTCAAGTAAGGGCCACCCATTTCATAGCGAGTGGGGCCCGTCATGTCTGACCCAAATGTTCCAATAGCTGTAAGCATCTGTTCAAAGCTTGGAAGTAAGACTGTGTTGTGGGCAATGCCTGCTTCATAGAAGAACTGACAAATGTACTCACAAGCCCGAACCCTCCTCTCTTCCCTTATTTGTGAGGACAATTTGGATTGCACCTTCACGGATAAGCCTTTTTTGTTTCCTTGCACCCTTACTCTGCCCTGAACCTGATAATAAAAGAATACCACCGCCACCACCACCACCCAAGATGTCATCTCCATCATCAGCCCCATCATCATTTCCATCCAAAGTAACATCACTTCTGCGCATTGCTTTCTCACTGGCCTTCTTTTCCTTTGCTTCATCTTTCTTTGAGATCAACTCCCTCATCTCTTGCTTTACATCAGCAGGAACAAGTTTGCACAAAGTAACACTTTCCTTTTTGATGTTTGCAAAGTGGTACTTCATCCGAGCAATACCACCCATGTAAATACCATAGCAGAAGTTGCATTGCACAGCAGCCTTCTTTGTCTTATCTGGAATATTGCAATACTTCAATGCTGGGTCCTGATGGAGGTGCATGAGTTGGTGGCACTACTGGTGTAGTGTTTGACCCAGCCAAGCCTACAAAAATCATATACAAATTAAATGTGAAATGACTTGACTTACTGAGAGCATTCTGCAATTAATGGGTGACTAATATATATATATATGAAACAAGAAAACCATTAGCCCAAAAGATTTGCAACATCAAATGCTTGTTCTGAAAGTAGCACAACAAATAGCAACATCTTTATACAGATCTTCACCAACCAATAGTAGAAAGAAAGAAAGAAAAACAGGTCATGCACAGCCATCAATTGGTTCTAACATAAAAGAACGAACACCACATGGAAATCAGGGAAATCTCGGAAATAAATCGATCCAGAAGCTCACTGTGACTGTTGTGGTGCTTCCTACAGTACCATTTTTAGGACGCTGCAGAGATAAAGTTCAGCAATCCCCAGTTCACAAGAGATATCATATCAAGAAGCCATCATATAAAGAAAATTGAGTGGCATATCTGTAGTGTATTGGAGAGCTATCTTGAAAATCTTAGCTACAAGCAACAAGCTACGACCTGAACTACAAGTCTCCAATCCCAAGAGCATGCCATGGTGCTTATACTGAATCCACAAACGAATAAACGATGGAAGAGGAATCTGTACCTCCTGGAGATGTGCTGGAACCGGGAGTTGGAGCTGTGTTAGACTGGGATTGGGATGTCATTGTGGTCGTGGAGGCCTTGCTGCCTTGTCTCCTCGTCACTGCATCCGGCTTCCGGCGATGCAGCAGCCGGTCCACTGACCACAGCTGGGAAAGAGTCGAGCAGCTGCCGCAGCCGCCGAAGGTGGGAGGGAGAGAAGGAAAGGGATACGATTCTAGGTTTCCTGGGGTGCGGCTCTCTCTATTGAGTAAATTTGGGCCAAGCTCTATTTGGGCCTCTATTTCAGACTTTCAGCCCATCCCAGCAAAACTGCCGCGACCGCTAAGGCAAAACGTGCCTTTTCGCGCCGCAATAGCGTGAGTAGCGGCAGATTGCGTTTTGAATCTTTGATTTTCTTATAGTATTTGCACTGCTAGATTTGTCTTTTACATGATGTGTCCGGAATAATCAACTTCACAATGTCACTACAAACTACAAAGAAAATGGACAAGTGCAACTAAAAAATGTGAGATATGAATCAACCAAATTGGCATCATACATGCATCGGCAGGGTGTGGTAGGGTGAGGCCATAGTTTTTGTAGAACCAATTGCGTTATCAAAAGTTGGTACTTCGTGCTGGATTGTCAAAACCAGACCTGTAATTTCACCAAGAGTGAAAAAGCCAAAAAGGACAAGAGAAAGACGTAGTAGTCTTACCATTACCCTTTGTTGGATGATGACTTAAGAAGTGACGTAACTGAGGAAGCAAGGAAAAATTGTGTATTCTGTATAGTAAGGAACATGACAAAGAGGTAACAACAACTCCAAAGATAGTTCATATCATTGCATATAAGAGCTTGTTTTATTATCTGCCTTACTGAGATTCCTTACCACCACCATACTGAACTATGAGATATCTAGGAGCTCAACACTAGTAGTTTGGAAATATAAAGTTCACTTTTAGTTCATTCGGGGAGTGTATTTTAAGATGAATTCTGCAACAAGCGATAATTCAAAAGTAGAATGTCGTATGAGGAACATTGATATTGCAAATATGTGCAATGTAGATCTTTACAATGCGCCACTCTGCAAATGACACACACTCCTTAAGCTTATGTACTTGGAAAAAAGAGATAAGGAAATTTGTTAAGCTCATAAAGAATACTACGGCTACATTTGGAAGCTGTACTGAATCATATTTATAGAAACTTGAGACACACGGAAGGAATTAAGACATGTATGTTATATTATTTTCTGAAATTCCCATCTTAATAGTCAAGGTATTATCAAAGAAGGGGGTTTAGCATTCTCGCTATTAAGTTTATGGAAAGTTTGTTGATATTTTGTCTTCTTTTTCACATTTTATATGCCATTAATAGATACTTTCACATTTTATAAATTCTTTTGCAGGAGATTGCATCCAGCATACATTCGGCAAGCAGATGGAAGTAACGAAGAGGGTGAAAGCAATCCTCCAGAAAAAAGATCCGAATTCTGTTCCTAAAATGAATTCACATGACCTAAAATATAAGTTTGAAAAGAGAGTTGGCAAAGTGAAGTGTGGTTCAGCAAAAGAAGTCGTACATACAGCTCTGATCCTGAAGGAACAAGGCATCAAATCAACGGTAGACTCTTGTTCTTCCTTTTGTTCATGTGCTTTGTATGATGATTCCGTGCCTTCAATTCTGTTTTGCTTTTCATTTGGCAGGATTCAAAGGTGGTTTATAAAGCCTCTAACGTGTCAGTTGTTAGGCGATCTGACTATGGACAGATTGCAGCATATCTGGCTCGTGGATTTCCTCTCCATGCTGGAATCTATATTGGGAGAACGCTCAGTGGTCTAAAGTTTTGTCGCAAGTATAAGCCTCCACGCCTTGGAGATTTCAGTAAGGCAAAGAGAAGCCGCATTAGTGCTCATTCAATCCTTTTGGTTGGAGCTGGCAGGAAGAAAGGAAAGTGGTACTTCTTCTTTCTGAACACATGGCAACGATTTTGCTTACGCTTCGATTGCAACGGAAAAGTAATAACTCGTGGGATAGGGAAGGTTGTAGCTGGTCGTCTGTTTAGAAACCTTATTCGTCTGTCCCGTTTTAAGGAGGAAAGCAACGACATGAGTTTGCGGCATGAGGATGGGATTGAAATTTCTGAATATAACAAGGAGTTGATAGATGTTGAGCATTAAGGTATGACGGTGCATGTCAAATTTTGCTAAGCACCTCAACTCTTATACATGCAACTTCATTTTTATTTTTTTGCCTTATTCGGTTACTAACCAAAGAATGCTCCTTTTCTATATGTGTCTAGCATACCTACCATATCCTCGGGAAGATCAGGAGGAGGCAGTGTCCTGCCCAAGTCTTCCTCTCCAGCAACCATTTGATGTGTGCTTAGTAAGTTGGTGATTTTTGATCGAGCGGGGAGATGCCAGAGTATTGAGTCTATGCCCACTACCACGGCTCAAGAGCTGCAGGCCAAACTGGAGTCCGACCACCCCAGTTTTTCTGCTGGAAACATTACTATGCAACAACATCCCTATAGCACTCCTTCATTCTAGGATAGATGGTCGATCTTCGTGGTCTTTGTCTATAATGAGCTGCAATGGAGCTAGTTCTTTTGTGTATTTTGTGGGTGTTCTGCTTCTGATAGGTCCCTTTAGCCTCAGCCGTCTGGAATGTCACAGATGTGGGCGTGATCTTTTGCAGGTAGCTTGTTTTGGTTTTGCTGTGAGTCTTGGCTGGGCTCAGGCTGTTTTACTGCCCTTGGTTAACTTGTTTTCCGTGTTGGTGCTGGTTAACTCCTAAACTTAGCTCTTTTAAGGACTCTGGTTTCTGTTAACTCCTTGAACTCAAAAAAGGCATTCCTTAATTGTAAGCAGACTATAATTGTTATAAATATCTGTTTCCTTGTGGCCTGCCTTTGATTGTACTCTCTCCGTTCCTAAATATAAGTCTTTTTAGACATTTCAAATGAAATGCAACATATGGATGTATGTAGACATATTTTAGTGTAGATTCATCCATTTTGCTCCGTATATAGTCACTTGATGGAATCTCTAGAAAGACTTATATTTAGGAACGGAGGAAGTACATGAGTAGAGTTTAATTCATCGAAGGACTAACAACTGAGAAAATCATGTGTGTCACTGCCTAGTGCTAACAATGTAGTCTTGATACCATCAATGTGTCATAGTCTTGATACCATCAATGCATGTTCACTGTGATTGCTTCCTCGTATCTTTCCAATCGTACATACTTTTATTAACATTGTCTAAACGTAGCAGTGTTCCCTCTTTTTCTTAGTTTTACAAGTCTTTTGGTCATTTAAAAAAGTTGTACAACGGGTTGCAAATGGGACACTTGTAAATTGTTCCTCTGATAACTCATCATCATTTCCATCGAGCTTGTGGTGCCCAATTTAATTTACTCTGCAAGCATGCATTTTTGGGGAAATTTCTTTGTCTCTATGATCATGTATGCATGTTAGCTTTATGAGTCCCCTGCGATATGATAGGCAATGTTCACTTACCAACCCTCCGCGCGGGTTAATAGGTGAGTTGGAAGGTTAATCAGCTACTTACTGAATCTCCATGCAGGGATTAATTGGCTAATTTACTGACTAATCGACAGATTTTCCAAACAATGATGGTTTTTTCAAATGGGGACGATATTTTGTTTCGTTATGTGTCAACCTTGATCTAATGGCTGGAGTATAAAACAAATGCTTTGTACTAAACTTACTTTCAGATGGCCATTATTGTCGATGAACCAAAAATTTGTCTCATTATTCATTCATCTTGGTTAGACAAGCTTGGCCTGTGATGGCCTTCAATCTGTTCAATCAATTATGAGGATCACCATCCACTATTCTTGTGTGGAGCATTCCCCGTTCATATGTTTTTTGGGTCTGTCTAGGTCTCAGTCGACTTAGATGTCATCTCTAAACTAGTTGCACGTCAATTTCCGTTCGCCGGCTGGAGTTTGCATTTCCTGTTGGCCTGCGTTGGCCTGTGTTGCCTCACCACGTGGGCAGTTGTTGGACTGTATTGTCTTTTCCTTTTTTTTGTTTGTGATTTTTACTGGATAGCTAGAACATTGTCCCATTAGGTGTATTGCTATACAGCACGATGTAGTTCGTTTTTTTTTGCGCTAGCGTTGCTAATGCTCTGTTCCTTCTTTTCTTTTCATCTTGTTATTTTTTCCTCTATTTATCATTTTTAAAAATATTACTTTTATTTCTAAATGATAAAGAAATCTTTAATGTAACAAAGAAAATAAATAGAAAAACAAACAAAATGAAAAGAAGACGACAATTTAGTTATATACGTCCGACTAATGTGCACATGCGTATCATTTTTGTTCTCTTTTTTTGCGTGTTGTCTAGCTTTCCGTTCTATGTCCTGGGTTTTCTGATTTAATTTTTCCTGTTGTTTGTTCGACGTTTTTATTATATTTCATTTTTAGTTACATGTTCACCAAAAAAAGGAAGCACATTTTTGCATTCGTCGTTATACTTCATAAAAAGTCTTTGTACATTTCAAAAATGTCCATCGTGTATTGATAAAATAGTTGTGTAATTATAAAAATATTCAAAATTATTTAAAAATATTCACCATATATTTTAAAATATAAAAAGGTATTTTTAAAATATTCAATGTGTATTTGAAAAGATAATGAATGTGTAGGGAGCGGCTAGTTGCTGGTACCTGTATCCCTTGTTGTGGGTCATGTTACACCATGTAGTTACAGTTGAGATATGGCGTGCAATAGTTTTTTCATAAAAAATTGGCAGAACGCCACTAAGTTGCAGTTGTGTTGAAAAAATGCAGTTGCAGCCAGGATCCACACTTGAAGTTGCATTCCTAGTGTCTGACATGCAATTGGCCCGCCCCCTCTCCCGCTGCCCCCTCCGACAAAACAAAGGTCCAGTTGCAAACAATGTTGGGGGACATGCAATTGCGGTCTGGTGCGACCCGTGCAGTTGCGGGGCTGTTGTCGGGCTTGCAACTAGCCCGCCCCCTCAACAGAACAAAAAAGTCCAGTTGCGGTCGGGTTACAAGACATGTAGTTGCGCTCGGGTGCGACACTTGCAGTTGCATGCCTAGTGTCAGACATGTAACTGGCCCGCCCCCTCTCCTGCTGCCCCCTCTGACAAAACAAAGGTCCAGTTGCAACCATGTTGAGGGACATGCAGTTGCGGTCGGGTGCGGCGCTTGTAGTTGCGGGGCTGTTGTCGGCTTGCAACCGGTCCGCCCCCTCCGACAGAATAAAAAAGTCCAGTTGTGGTAGGATTACAAGACATGCAGTTGCGGTCGGGTGCGACACTTGCAGTTGCATTTCTAGTGTCGGACATGCAATTGGCCCGCCCCCTCTCCCGCCGCCGCCTTCGACAAAACAAAGGTCCAGCTGCAACCATGTTGGGGGACATGCAGTTGCGACCGGGTGTGGCGCTTGCAGCTGCGGGGATGTTGTCGGGATTGCAATTGGCCCGCCCCCTTCGACAGAACAAAGAAGTTCAGTGCCGGTAGGGCTAGAAGACATGTAGTTGCAATCGGGTGCGACACTTGCAGTTGCATGCCTAGTGTCGGACATGCAACTAGCCCGCCCCCTCTCCCGCCGCCCCCTTCGACAAAATAAAGGCCCTGTTGCAACCATGTCGGGGACATTGCAGTTGCGATCGGGTGCGGCGCTTGCAGTTGCGGGGCTGTTGTCGGGCTTGCAAATGGAACGTCTTTCTAGCGGCGCCCCCTCCGACAGAACAAAAAAGTCCAGTTGTGGTTGAAGGAAATATGCCCTAGAGGCAATAATAAAGTTATTATTTATTTTCTTATATCATGATAAATGTTTATTATTCATGCTAGAATTGTATTAACCGGAAACATAATACATGTGTGAATACATAGACAAACATAGTGTCACTAGTATGCCTCTACTTGACTAGCTCGTTTATCAAAGATGGTTATATTTCCTAGCCATGGACAAAAGATTTGTCATTTGATTAACGGGATCACATCATTAGGAGAATGATGTGATTGACATGACCCATTCCGTTAGCCTAGCACTTGATCGTTTAGTATGTTGCTATTGCTTTCTTCATGACTTATACATGTTCCTGTAACTATGAGATTATGCAACTCCGTTTACGGAGGAACACTTTGGTGCTACCAAACGTCACAACGTAATCGGGTGATTATAAAGGAGTACTACAGGTGTCTCCAAAGGTACATGTTGGGTTGGCGTATTTCGAGATTAGGTTTTGTCACTCCGATTGTCGGAGAGGTATCTCTGGGCCCTCTCGGTAATGCACATCACTATAAGCCTTGTAAGCAATGTGATTAATGAGTTAGTTGCGGGATGATGCATTACATAACGAGTAAAGAGACTTGTCGGTAACGAGATTGAACTAGGTACTGGGATACCGACGATCGAATCTCGGGCAAGTAACATACCGATGACAAAGGGAACAACGTATGTTGTTATGCGGTTTGACCGATAAAGATCTTCGTAGAATATGTGGGAGCCAATATGAGCATCCAGGTTCCGCTATTGGTTATTGACCAAGAATAGTTCTACGTCATGTCTACATTGTTCTCGGATCCGTAGGGTCCGCACGCTTAAGGTTTCGATGATAGTTATATTATGAGTTTATGAGTTTTGATGTACCGAAGGAGTTCGGAGTCCCGGATGAGATCGAGGACATGACGAGGAGTCTCGAAATGGTCGAGACGTAAAGATCGATATATTGGACGACTATATTCGGAGTTCGGAAAGGTTCCGAGTGATTCGGGTATTTTTCGGAGTACCGGAGAGTTACGGGAATTCGCCGGGGAGTATATGGGCCTTATTGGGCCATACGGGAATAGAGGAGAGAGGCCGAAAGGAAGGAGGCGCGTAGCCCCCCTCTGGTCCGAATTGGACAAGGGGTGCGGCCCCCTTTTCCTTCCTCCTCTCCCCCTCTTTCCCCCTTTCTCCTACTCCAACAAGGAAGGAGGGAGTCCTACTCCCGGTGGGAGTAGGACTCCCCTTGGCGCACCCCTCCTAGGCCGGCCGCCCCTCCCCCCTTGCTCCTTTATATACGGGGGCAGGGGGGCACCTCTAGGCATAACAACAAGTTGATCTACGGATCGTTCCTTAGCCGTGTGCGGTGCCCCCCTCCACCATATTCCACCTCGGTCATATCATCGTGGAGTTTAGGCGAAGCCCTGCGCTAGTAGAGCGTCATCATCGTCACCACGCCGTCGTTCTGACGGAACTCATCCCCGACACTTTGCTGGATCGGAGTCCGGGGATCGTCATCGAGCTGAACGTGTGCTGAACTCGGAGGTGCCGTATGTTCGGTACTTGGATCGATCGGATCGTGAAGACGTACGACTACATCAACCGCGTTGTCATAACGCTTCTGCTTACGGTCTACGAGGGTACGTGGACAATACTCTCCCCTCTCGTTGCTATGCCATCACCATGATCTTGCATGTGCGTAGGATTTTTTTTAAATTACTACGTTCCCCAACAGTGGCATCCGAGCCTAGGTTTTATGCGTTGATGTTATATGCACGAGTAGAACACAAGTGAGTTGTGGGCGATACAAGTCATACTGCTTACCAGCATGTCATACTTTGGTTCGGCGGTATTGTTGGATGAAGCGGCCCGGACCGACATTACGCGTACGCTTATGCGAGACTGGTTTTACCGCCGTGCTTTGCACACAGGTGACTAGCGGGTGTCTGTTTCTCCAACTTTAGTTGAACCAAGTGTGGCTACGCCCGGTCCTTGCGAAGGTTAAAACAACACCAACTTGACGAACTATCTTTGTGGTTTTGATGCGTAGGTAAGAATGGTTCTTGCTCAGCCCGTAGCAGCCATGTAAAACTTGCAACAACCAAGTAGAGGACGTCTAACTTGTTTTTGCAGGGCATGTTGTGATGTGATATGGTCAAGAAGTGATGAGATATAAGTTGTTGTATGAGATGATCATGTTTTGTTGAAGTTATCGGCAACTGGCAGAAGCCCTATGGTTGTCTCTTTGTTGCATAAGATGCAAGTGCCAAATAATTGCTTTACTTTATCGCTGTGCGATAGCAATAGTTGCAAGAGCAATAGTTGGCGAGACGACCATGTGACGACACATTGATATAGATCAAGATGATGAAGATCATGGTGTCGTGCCGGTGATGATAGAGATCATGACAGTACTTTGGAGATGGAGATCAAAGGCGCAAGATGATCATGGCCATATCATATCTCACATTTTGATTGCATATGATGTTTATCTGTTATACATCTTATTCTGTTTTGTTTGACGGTAGCATTTTAAGATGATCTCTCACTAATTATCAAGAAGTGTTCTCCCTGAGTATGCACCGTTGCGAAAGTTCTTCGTGCTGAGACACCACGTGATGATCGGGTGTGATAGGCACTACGTTCAAATACAATGGGTGCAAAACAGGTGCACACGCGGAATACTCAGGTTAAACTTGACGAGCCTAGCATATACAGATATGGCCTCGGAACACGACCGAAAGGTCGAACGTGAATCATATAGTAGATATGATCAACATAGTGATGTTCACCATTGAAACTACTCCATTTCAAGTGATGATCGGACATGGTTTAGTTGATTTGGATCACGTGATCACTTAGATGACTAGAGAGATGTCTGTCTAAGTGGGAGTTCTTAAGTAATATGATTAATTGAACTTAAATTTATCATGAACTTAGTCCTGGTAGTATTTTGCAAATTATGTTGTAAATCAATAGCTTGCGTTGTTGCTTTCATATGTTTATTTTGATATGTTTCTAGAGAAAATTGTGTTGAAAGATGTTAGAAGCAATGGTGCGGATTGGATCCGTGATCTGAGGTTTATCCTCATTGCTGCACAGAAGAATTATGTCCTTAATGCACAGCTAGGTGACAGACCTATTGCAGGAGCAGATGCAGACGTTATGAACGTTTGGCTAGCTCAATATGATGACTACTTGATAGTTTAGTGCACCATGCTTAACGGCTTAGAATCGGGACTTCAAAGGCGTTTTGAGCGTAATGGACCATATGAGATGTTCCAGAGTTGAAGTTAATATTTCAAGCAAATACCGAGTTGAGAGATATGAAGTCTCCAACAAGTTCTATAGCTGAAAGATGGAGGAGATTCGCTCAACTAGTGAGCATGTGCTCAGATTGTCTGGGTACTTCAATCGCTTGAATCAAGTGGGAGTTAATCTTCCAGATAAGATACTGATTGACAGAATTCTCTAGTCACCATCACTAAGTTACTAGAACTTCGTGATGAACTATAGTATGCAAGGGATGACGAAAATAATTCCCGAGCTCTTCGTGATGTTGAAATCAACGAAGGTAGAAATCAAGAAAGAGCATCAAGTGTTGATGGTTGACAAGATCACTAGTTTCAAGAAAAGGGAAAAGGGAAAGAAAGGGAAACTTCAAGTAGAATGACAAGCAAGTTGTCACTCCCGTGAAGAAGACCAAAGCTGGACCAAAGCCTGAAATTGAGTGCTTACACTGCAAAGGAAATGGTCACTGGGAGCGGAAAAGCCCTGAATATTTGGTGGATAAGAAGGATGGCAAAGTGAACAAGGGTATATTTGATATACAGGTTATTGATGTGTGCCTTACTAGTGTTTATAGTAGCCCTTGAGTATTTGATACTTGTTCAGTTGCTAAGATTAGTAACTTGAAACAGGAGTTACAAAATAAACAGAGACTAGTTGAAGGGAAAGTGACGATGAGTATTGGAAGTAGTTCCAAGATTGATATGATCATCATCGCACACTCCCTATACTTTCGGGATTAGTGTTAAACCTAAATAAATGTTATTTGGCGTTTGCGTTGAGCATGAATATGATTTGATCATGTTTATTGCAATACGGTTATTCATTTAAAATCAGAGAATAATTGTTGTTCTGTTTACATGAATAAAACCTTCAATGGTCATACACCCAATGAAAATAGTTTGTTGGATCTCGATCGTAGTGATACACATATTCATAATATTGAGGCCAAAAGATGCAAAGTTAATAATGATAGTGCAACTTATTTGTGGCACTGCCGTTTGGGTCATATCGGTGTAAAGCGCATGAAGAAACTCCATAAAGATGGATTTTCGGAATCACTTGGTTATGAATCATTTGATGCTTGCGAACCGTGCCTTTTGGGCAAGATGACTAAAACTCCGTTCTTCGGAACAATGGAACAAGCTACTGACTTATTGGAAATAATACATACTGATGTATGCAGACCAATGAGTATGAAGGCTCGTGGCAAGTATCGTTATTTTCTGACCTTCACAATATGATTTGAGCAGATATGGGTATATCTACTTGATAAAACATAAGTCTGAAATAGTTGAAAGGTTCAAAGAATTTCAGAGTGAAGTGGAAAAATCATCGTAACAAGAAAATAAAGTTTCTGCGATCTGATCGGGGAGATGAATATTTGAGTTACGAGTTTGGTCTTCAATTAAAACAATGTGGAATAGTTTCACAGCTCACGCCACCTGGAACACCACAACGTTATGGTGTGTCCGAACGTCAGAATCAAGACTTTATTGGATATGGTGCGATCTATGATGTCTCTTACTGATTTACCAATATTGTTTTGGGGTTATGCATTAGAGACATCTACATTCACATTAAAAGGGCACCATCTAAATCCGTTGAGACGACAACATATGAACTGTGGTTTAGCAAGAAACCCAAGTTGTCGTTTCTTAAAGTTTGGGGCTGCGATGCTTATGTGAAAAAGTTTCATCCTGATAAGCTCGAACCCAAATCGGAGAAGTGCGTCTTCATAGAATACCCAAAGGAAATTGTTGGGTACACCTTCTATCACAGATCCGAAGGCAAGATATTCGTTGCTAAAAATGGATCCTTTCTAGAGAAAGAGTTTCTCTTGAAAGAAGTGAGTGGGAGGAAAGTAGAGCTTGATAAGGTAATTTGTACCTTCTCCCGAATTGGAAAGTAGTTCATCACGGAAATCGGTTCCAGTGATTCCTACACCAATTAGTGAGTAAGCTAATGATGATGATCATGAAACTTCAGATCAATTTACTACAAAACCTCGTAGGTCTTCCAAAGTACAGTCCGCACCAGAGTAGTACGGTAATACTGTTCTGGAAGTCATGTTACTAGACCATGATGAACCTACGAACTATGAGGAAGCGATGATGAGCCCAGATTCCGCAAAATGGCTTGAGGCCATAAAATCTGAGATATGATCCATGTATGAGAACAAAGTATGGACTTTGATTGACTTGCTCGATGATCAGCAAGCCATGTTAAATAAATGGATCTTCAAGAGGAAGACGGACACTGATAGTAGTGTTACTATCCACTAAGCTCGACTTGTTGCAAAAGGTTTTCAACAAGTTCAAGGGGTTGAATACGATGAGATTTTCTCACTCGTATCGATGCTTAAGTCTGTCCGAATCATGTTAGCAATTGCCACATTTTATGAAATCTGGCAAATGGATGTCAAAACTGCATTCCTTAATGGATTTATTAAAGAAGAGTTGTATATGATGCAACCAGAAGGTTTTGTCAATCCTAAAGATGCTAACAAAGTGTGCAAGCTCCAGCAATCCATTTATGGACTGGTGCAAGCCTCTCAGAGTTGGAATATACGCTTTGATGAGTTGATCAAAGCATATATACAGACTTTTTGAGAAGCATGTATTTACAAGAAAGTGAGTGGGAGCTCTGTAGCATTTCTAATATTATATGTGGGTGACATATTGTTGATTGGAAATGATATAGAAATTCTGGATAGCATGAAAGGATACTTGAAAAAGAGTTTTTCAAAGCAAGACCTCGGTGAAGCTCCTTACACATTGAGCATCAAGATCTATATAGATAGATCAAGACGCTTGATAAGATTTTTCAATGAGTACATACCTTGATAAATTTTTGAATAGTTCAAAAATGGAACAGTCAAAGAAGGAGTTCTTGCCTGTGATGCAAATGTGTGAAGTTGAGTAAGAGTCAAGACCCGACCATGGCAGAAAATAGAAAGAGAATGAAAAGTCATTCCCTATGCCTCAGTCATAGGTTCTATAAAGTATGCTATGCTGTGAACTAGACCTATTGTATACCTTGCTCTGAGTTTGACAAAGGAATACAATTTTGATCTAAGAGTAGATCACTGGACAGCGGTCAAGAATATCCTTAGTGAGAACTAAGGAGATGTTTCTCGATTATGGTGGTGATAAAAGAGCCCGTCGTAAAAAGTTACAACGATGCAAGCTTTTACACCAATCCAGATGACTCTAAGTCTCAATATGGATACATATTGAAAGTGGGAGCAATTAGCTAGAGTAACTCCGTGCAGAGCATTGTGGACATAGAATATTTGCAAAATACATACGGCTCTGAATATGACAGACCCATTGACTAAACTTCTCTCACAAGCAAAACATGATCATATCTTAGTACTCTTTGGGTGTAAATCACATAGCAATGTGAACTAGATTATTGACTCTAGTAAACCCTTTGGGTGTTGATCACATGATGATGTGAAATATGGGTATTAATCACATACAGATGTGAATATTGGTGTTAAATCACATGGCGATGTGAACTAGATTGTCGACTCTAGTGCAAGTGGGAGACTGAAGGAAATATGCCCTAGAGGCAATAATAAAGTTATTATTTATTTCCTTACATCATGATAAATGTTTATTATTCATGCTAGAATTGTATTAACCAGAAACATAATACATGTGTGAATACATAGACGAACATAGTGTCACTAGTATGCCTCTACTTGACTAGCTCGTTTATCAAAGATGGTTATATTTCCTAGCCATGGACAAAAGATTTGTCATTTGATTAACGGGATCACATCATTTGGAGAATGATGTGATTGACATGACCCATTCCGTTAGCCTAGCACTTGATCGTTTAGTATGTTGCTATTGCTTTCTTCATGACTTATACATGTTCCTGTAACTATGAGATTATGCAACTCCCGTTTACCGGAGGAACACTTTGGGTGCTACCAAACGTCACAACGTAACTGGGTGATTATAAAGGAGTACTACAGGTGTCTCCAAAGGTACATGTTGGGTTGGCGTATTTCGAGATTAGGCTTTGTCACTCCGATTGTCGGAGAGGTATCTTTGGGCCCTCTCGGTAATGCACATCACTATAAGCCTTGCAAGCAATGTGACTAATGAGTTAGTTGTGGGATGATGCATTACATAACGAGTAAAGAGACCTGCCAGTAACGAGATTGAACTAGGTATTGGGATACCGACGATCGAATTTCGGGCAAGTAACATACTGATGACAAAGGGAACAACGTATGTTGTTATGCGGTTTAACCGATAAAGATCTTCATAGAATATGTGGGAGCCAATATGAGCATCCAGGTTCCGCTATTGGTTATTGACCAAGAATAGTTCTAGGTCATGTCTACATTGTTCTCGAACCCATAGGGTCCGCACGCTTAAGGTTTCGATGATAGTTATATTATAAGTTTATGAGTTTTGATGTACCGTAGGAGTTCGGAGTCCCGGATGAGATCGGGGACATGACGAGGAGTCTCGAAATGGTCGAGACGTAAAGATCGATATATTGGACGACTATATTCGGAGTTCGGAAAGGTTCCGAGTGATTCGGGTATTTTTCGGAGTACCGGAGAGTTACGGGAATTCGCCGGGGAGTATATGGGCCTTATTGGGCCATACGAGAATAGAGGAGAGAAGCCGAAAGGAAGGAGGCGCGCAGCCCCCTCTGGTCCGAATTGGACAAGGGGTGCGGCCCCCTTTTCCTTCCTCCTCTCCCCCTCTTTCCCCCCTTCTACTCCAACAAGGAAGGAGGGAGTCCTACTCCCGGTGGGAGTAGGACTCCCCTTGGCGCGCCCCTCCTAGGCCGGCCGCCCCTCCCCCCTTGCTCCTTTATATACGGGGGCAGGGGGCCACCTCTAGGCATAACAACAAGTTGATCTACGGATCGTTCCTTAGCCGTGTGCGGTGCCCTCCTCCACCATATTCCACCTCGGTCATATCATCGCGGAGTTTAGGCGAAGCCCTGCGCCAGTAGAGCGTCATCATCGTCACCACGCCGTCGTGCTGACGGAACTCATCCCTGACACTTTGCTGGACCGGAGTCCGGGGATCGTCATCGAGCTGAACGTGTGCTGAACTCGGAGGTGCCGTATGTTCGGTACTTGGATCGGTCGGATCGTGAAGACGTACGACTACATCAACCGCGTTGTCATAACGCTTCCGCTTACGGTCTACGAGGGTACGTGGACAATACTCTCCCCTCTCGTTGCTATGCCATCACCATGATCTTGCGTGTGCATAGGATTTTTTTTTTGAAATTACTACGTTCCCCAACAGTGGTCGTGTTACAAGACATGCAGTCGCGGTCAGGTGCGACACTTGCTGTTGCATTCCTAGTGTCGCACATGCAATTAGCCCGCCCCCTTTGACAAAACAAAGGTCCAGTTGCAACCATGTTGGGGGACATGCAATTGCATTCAAGCGCGACACTTGCAGTTGCATGCCTAGTCTCAGATATGCAACTGCCCCTCTCTCGCCTCTCATCTAAAACAAATGTAAGTTGCAGTCATTTGAGTAGACATGCAATTGCACTCGAAGGCGACACTTGAAGTTGCATGCCTAGTGTTAGACATGCAACTGCCTGTCTCTCTAGCCGTCCTCCGATAAAACAAAGTTAGTTGCAGTCAAGGGTTGCAGTTGCATGCCTAGTATCAGACAGACAACTTCACCATCTCTCGCCGCCCACCACCGAAGAACACCAGGTGACCCTTCCTCAGATTGTTGTCTGTAACAAAGCTTCTCCACCATCTTCCATATGTTGCACTTTCTTGAGGACTCTCACTTTGCACTGTACGATCATGAACTGGCCTCAAAATGTGAGATTCTCTCCCGTTACCGTTGTTGGAACGACCACTTTCGTTACATTTTACAACCTATTTTGTTGAAGATACACAAAAAGTAAAAAATATATCATGACAAATAAGTTAAAAATAAGATAAAAAGATAAAAAGTTAAAATTAAAAAATAGTTTTGCTGAGTTAGCGCTGTGTTTTTAAACTCCCATACATAGATGCCAAAACCGTTACACCTACTCTTATGGTTGCAACGATTCAAGTGTACTTCATACACCATCTCTTGAGCGCATAAAATTACAAAAAATAGGGATATTGAAAGACATGTAACTACCCCATCCCCGACGAGACATTACATAGTTGCATGTCTAGTGATAGACATGCAATTGCGTACCAACTACCCCCTCCCCTGATGAAACGCCATATAGTTACAGTCGGGTTGAAGACGTACAGCTGTAATCGAGGAGGCTTGCTGTTGCATGTTTAGTGATAGACATGAAACTATGCCCCTCACCCCTGATAAAACACCACTAAATTGCAGTCGCATTGAAGACATGCAACTGCAGTAGGGTGCAATTAAGCAACCACAAATTTCAAAATAAAAACTATTTTAATAAATAATATTTAAAACAAAAGTACAAACATATTTAATTTTTTAATGAAATAGAGAATTAAAAATAAAATTAAAATACAGTTGAGACAAATAATCAACGCAACAAGGAACACGGGCAAAAAATAAATAAACCTAGAATACTCTATTTTAAAAATACCATGTCAAACGACATGAACAAAGCAAAATAAAAAGAATATGAAGAAAAGATGTACAAAAAGTAAAAAATGTTGCATATAATATACACACCTACTTTCGAAATAAACTTGATCAGCGTGTTTTTTTTGAGAAAAACATAATCAGCGTGTATCTCATGACAAAAAATATGGGCTGCCGTGAAACCTGCAGACCAAAAAACAAACAAACAAAAAGAAAGAACGGTCTCCTATTCTACCCCCCAAAAGATCTTCTACATGCCGCCCAGGGGGAGCTCCTGTTCGGCGCCTTATGCGCCCGAACAGGTTCCTGGCGCCCGCTGCAGCGCCTTCTTGGGCCAGCCCGCGATGGGCAACCCTTTTTCGATCTTAGCTGACCACCAGGGCATTTGGTTACTTGTGATTTACTAGCGCTATACGATACATGAACTAGTATGGGAACACTATTTATTTATCATTTAGATTTTGCATTTTCTTCTTTAAAATTGTGAATTTAAAAACGTTCAATTATTTTGAGACAAAAGTTCACAAACTTAAAAAAAAGTTCATCGATTTTGAGAAATAGTTCATCATTTTTTAAGAACAGTTCACAAACTTAAAAAGTTCACCGATTTCGGAAAAAAACTTTATGAAACAGTTTAAAAAGTTCATCATTTTCGAAAAAAAGTTCATCGGGTTTGAAAAAAGTTCATCGATTTTGAAAAAAGTTCATCGAGTTTGAGAAAATAGTTCATTGATTTTTAAAAAAGTTCACAAATTTGAATGAAAAATTCGTCAATCTTGAAAAAAGTTCATCAAAATTAGTTCATCGGATTTGGAAAAAGTTCACCGAATTTGAGAAAACAATAGTCAAATTTGAAAAAAGTTCCCTGAATTAGAAAAAAGTTCATCCATTTTAGAAAGATGTGGATGGATTTGAAAAAGATCATCGAACAAGGAAGAAGGAAAAAAATTAAACAGAATAATGAAAAACAAAAAAGTAAAAAAGTGAAAGAACAAGATGATAAGGTAAACAAGTGATGGGACTGTGAGCACAAGTTACTCTGGCTGGGTGGTTACAACTGTGCGCTGTTAACCAGAAAGTCTTTGGTTTGATGGTTTGATTCCCAGCTCTTGCGCTGCTGCGTTGACTGAATTTTAGCAGCACCGAATTTTTTTTTGTTATGTGTCACGCAAACCTAGCAAAGATTTGACCAAAGTCTAGATGCAAACATAAGACCTAAAAGTGAAGGAGAGTGGACAGGAAATCCTGCCCAACCCATGTCCTACTAGGATTCAGGAAAAAGGGATAAAATCATCGGCATGGGTGCGCTGAAAAGTCTTGTATTCCAACTGAAATCGGAGCAACAATTGAAATCCCTATAAATTAGAGCAACTCCAACCCGGATCACTAAATTGCCCCCTGTTCTGACAGGATGGTTCGCACACTTTTTGGCCATCCAAGTGTGATCACCAAACTTGGTCGGACTGGTCCAAACGTCCAAAATCCGTAAATCGGCACCAAACAAGGGGAATGTTTGAGGGAGTGACCATGTCGTACTCCGACAACTAGGACCTATCTAGGCAAAACTAAGTCGGAGCCTGCACATTTGGACAAACCCATCACAGTTTCCGCGTGAAAGCCCACCCTTTCCCATTGCCTCCGCACTCGATAGTTGTAGCCCCCTCCCCAAACACCATTCCGCTGCACGTCACCACAGATGAGTCGTCGGTGGAGCCGATGATGATGGTTAGAGGACCCACCAAACCCGGAGGTGGCTCCTTGCAAGGCTCGATCCGCCCAACGCAATGCCTAGTGCACCAAGAGGTAAGGAAGAGGTTGGAGGATGCGGCGGCTGGTCAGGACGTTGATCTTAAGCCCAAGCACGATGCTAGGACGGTGCCTCCTAGTCAATCACATGCCTAGCCCTCCCAGCCGAACCCGCCCTACGTCGCCCAACAGCCGCCGTGACAGTCAACTCGCGCCTTCACCTCTCGCCATCGAGTGTCGTTCACCGTCGACCTCAACACCGACTATATCAACACGGAGTCGCCGATTCTTTCCCGACCGCGGATGTCGGATGTGGAGCTTTCGTTCGTGGGTGCTTAGTCCTTGTGTTGCCGGAATGTCTCAACCAAGAGCGACAGTGACAAACGATGAGGAGATGATGAACGCGATCTACAACGGAGGCGGTCACAAAGATGGACAAGTGGATGACTCTCAGCTAGAGGAACAACCGTAGTCGAACACCCAGCTAGCAAACATGCATGCAACAGCCGGACATGGATCTGGACGACCACTGGCTGTTGAGTGCCGATCCAAAGAATAAGAGGAGAGAAAATTACTCCAACAAGAAGGATGAATTGTTGTGTCAAGCATGGTTGGCCACGAGTTTGGACTCGTGCTGCCCTTCAGGATCCCCATTGGCTAGCTGCGATGCAGGAGGAGTTCGACGCCTTACAGTGCAACCGCACGTGGCAGCTTGTTCCGCGACCCCCTCGTGCCAATATCATCACTAGCAAGTGGGTGTTTCATCACAAGACTCGCCCGGACGGTTCTCTCGAGCGCTACAAGGCTCGGTGGGTGGTTCGTGGATTTCGGCAACGCGCGGGCATGGACTTCACCGACACCTTCGCCCCGGTTGTTAAACCGGGCATAATTCGCGCCGTGCTCCAGCTGGCGGTCTCGCGCGCCTGGTCTGTGCACCAGTTGGATGTCTGCAACGCCTTCTTGCACGGTCATCTTGCCAAGCAGGTTTACTATGAGCAGCCCACTGGCTTCGTCGACGCCGAGCACCAAGACTTTGTGTGCTTGCTCTTCCGTTCTCTTTACGGGTTGAAGCAGGCGCCTCGGGCTTGGTACCAGCGTATCGCAACCTTCCTGCAGTCTCTGGGATTTCGGTCCACTCACTCCGATGCCTCCCTCTTCGTGTATCATCAGGGAGCTGACACTGCATATCTGTTGCTCTACGTCGACGACATCATCCTCACGGCGTCCACCCCTGATCTCCTTCAGCAGCAAACTGCTCGTCTTCGTGATGAGTTCGCCCTCAAGGACTTGGGGCCCTTGCACTACTTCCTCGGCATCGAGGTGGCCCGCTGGACTGACAGCTTCTTTCTGCATCAGCAGAAGTACGCCCACGAGCTCCTGGAGCGTGCTGGTATGCTTAACTGCAAGCCGTCGCCCACCCCTGTCGACACGAAGGCGAAGGTCTCTGCTCTGGAGGGGTCTCTCGTGTCCGATGGAGCGTTTTATCGCTCCATTGTTGGTGCTTTACAGTACCTGACGCTGACTCGACCCGACCTGCAGTACGCTGTTCAGCAGGTGTGCCTCCACATGCATGCTCCGCGTGACTCCCACTGGACCTTGGTGAAGCGTTCTCCGTTATATACACAACACCATGTCTTTAGGACTCACTCTGACGGCCTCTGCCTCCACCGACCTCGTGGCCTACTTGGATGCCGACTGGGCTGGCTGCCCCCGACACTTGACGCTCCACGTCAGGCTACTGCGTCTACCTTGGGCCCTCATTGATCTCTTGGTCCTCGAAGCGGCAGCCCACGGTCTCCCGCTCCAACGCCGAGGCAGAGTATCGCGCCGTGGCTAATGCCGTGGCCGAGTGCTCTTGGCTCCGTCAGCTGCTCCAGGAGTTGCTTTGTGATGTTCATAAGGCCACTATTGTCTACTGTGATAGCGTCAGCGTGGTCTACCTTTCCGCCAACCCCGTGAACCATCGATGTACGAAGCATATTGAGCTCGATATTCACTTCGTGCGCGAGCAAGTTGCCCTTGGCCGTGTTTGGGTTCTTCACGTGCCGACATCACAACAGTTTGCTGATGTGATGACTAAGGGATTGCTTACTTCCGTCTTCGAGGAGTTTCGGTCCAGTCTCTGTGTCTCTGGCGGCGCTTCGACTGCGCGGGGTGTTGAGTTGTATTTTGTGTTGCATGTATATTGGAGTTATGGCCCACCTCCTAGTCTTGTATAGTTGAGGTAGAGACTTCCCTTGTAATTATATATACGTGCACCAACACCCCATCAATACAACGACTATTGTATTGCAAACTTTCCCGTTTACACGTTTCATGCTAGAGTAGAAGGGCAGAGCGTTTTGGCAAAGTGTGCATGATTGATTTCATGGGAAATGTGCCACGATCGCTACCACACGGAAGTGATCCATGATCGCAAGTCATTCGGCCATCGATTGTACAACATTCCATAGCTCGTCAATAAGTATTGCATCCATTACAAACAAGTGCAAACCAGTGGCCAAGTGGCGCGGCACTCCAAGTCCAAGAGCTTGTAAGTTTTGTGGCTTGTTATCCTCTGTGTTGGTCATTTGCCGGATTTTCTCAATGTTGCAACTTATTGACCATGCCATTGTCTTCCTTTGCTAGCCCACAAGCACATGCACATTGTACTACAAGATGGAGAAAAACCACTTCATCTTTATGCGTTGTCGGATGAAGTTGAATGGGCAAAGCAAGTGGCATGCCTTCAGTGTCAGTTCCATCAAGACCACCACGGCCAATGAAGATGAAGATGGTAATCCAACTGCTTCAACAACCGAAAGGATTGCTCCAACCAAGCAGGTGGCTAGAACCGGGAGAGGAAGTGTGGGTAGGAGAAGGAGAAGCGAGAAGGGGCACAGCCATGATGATGGAGAAATTCGAGGACATCATGGTGAAGAATGAGGAGGCAAGTGTCAAACACAATTGGGTGAAGGTGAAAAAGAAGGCGGAGAGGTTTCGCTTGTTCATGGACATGCAAGACAAGAAGTTCAAGCTCCAAGAGAGGAAGCTTGAGACAAAGGCCGCTACGGAAGACTCCAAAGGTGTTGTTCGTGAAGACATCAGAGTTACACCCTGATGCGGCAAAGATTGTCCAGGAGTATCGTGCGGGCATATTGAAGCGCTTCACACAAATGGACGGTGACAATCTGGCCGAAGAGTTAGGTCTCTGGTACACGGGCAGCCGGACTAGGAGCCAAAGAGTGAGGTCTTTTGCGCAGACAACCGGGCTGGGATTTTTGGGATCGATTGGATGTAAATGAACATCCGATGCTGTTGGTTGTGATTGCATGTGTTTGCAACTATTTAAACATATGATTAAGTTGCTACTGATCCATATATACATGTCAAATGAAGGAGGCCACGGACATTTGATGTGAAATGAAGAAGTTTTGACTTTTTTGGAATTTCCAAATTGTTTTATGCAAATAGGGTGCACTGGCACCCGAGTGCACCAGGGTACATCAACCTTGCTCTAAAAAAAGGGTACATCAACCTTATTACACATTGCCTTTTTGTTTGGCCAGTGATAAGCGCTGGTCGACCGGCCGAACCACACACCATTTGATTCGCGTGATCGTAGCCACTCGATCCCCCTTATCCTTTCCTCCAACCGCTCAGTTCTCTGGAAACCATGGCAGTTGTCCCTTGCGCGTACACACATGTTTTCCCCTAGACATCAGCCAGCTTGCTGGCCACCCTCCTCCTGCTTGTCTCATCGTCAACGGTCGTTGCCTTGCCGTCGACACTCGCCGCCGCTGCCCGTAACAAACCGGTCAGTTGCAGCAAAAACATGTTTTGCCGATAGCAGCTTTTTTCCGGCACGCTGTTCAACCATGGTAGCACCATCGCCACTGACTGTTGCTCTGCTCCTTGTCGGTGGCAACACTGCTCCCACCGGCGCAACACCGCGACATCCCCGCTACACACTACATTCTGGTCGCCGTGCTTGTGGCACCGTGGCAGCCACGAAAAAATGGTTGTAGCAAAATCTAGTACTGTAGTAGAAAAAAACAACGGCGGTTGCATCAAAATGCCGTCGCTGGCGGCACGAGTCGCAGTTGAGACCTGGATGATTGAAAAAATAACTTCATTGCAGGTTGAAGCTTTTGTCATTGCAAGTTGTAGCTTTTGTCGCCGCTGATTGCAGCTTTCCGTAGTCTCCATAGCTTATGTCGTCTATGGTTGAAACTTTTTCGTCGCCGGTTGAAGCTTTTCTCGTCGCTGGTTGGATCATTCTCAATCATCATTGTAGCATTATGTGTTTTGTGCAGTGGCCAACCAGGCTTTTTGGGCTTCTTCTGGTTGAAGTTTTGTCATCATCGGATGTCACTTTTTGGGTCGTCGATTGCAGCATCAGCGAAGGAGCAGCTTTGAGGTTCGTTGGGGATAGGAGATGCTTGCAACGGTGGGGGAGGAGGTACTCGTAGAAGCACCAAGGGGTCGCGCCGCCGTGGTTCAACATCTCTGGTGGACAGATCCAACACAGAAAACTGTGAGCAGCAGTCCGCTTATGGCATCCGTGGCGGCTTCCCAATTCCGGCTAGCAGGGGTGGAAGTAACCCCGGCCTGCAGGCGATGTCATACCGGAGGAAGTGGGTGCGGGCGTTGGGGTTGGAGGTGGGAACCTGCACGCATGATTCGGGCTAGTCGTCGGCGGGATCTAAAGGAGGAGACGAGGAGAGTGGAAAGCGTGGCCACCAGCGTGCGCGGGAGCGAGGCAACTGGCCGGAAGTTTCAGCCGGCCAGCCGATTTAAATCGTTTCCCTTTATATTTAGGGTAGAGCGATTACTTTGTCTGGGCCGGAAACCCGGCAACGGTAAGGTCTTTCCCTCCCTTCACCTTTACACATCCCACCTCACTCGTGTGTGTTGTAGGCTTGTAGCCGCGACAGTTCTATCTCTCGACTAGCTAGTGCACTTTTTTTTTGAAAAGAACGAACTTTATTAATTAGAAATAACGGTTACATCGTCTATTAGAGGTTGTACAATTTCGACCAAAGGCTCCTCAAACCATTCCCTTGACTCAGAAAATTTAGCTAATCTGGCAAGTTCATGAGCTACCTTATTCGCTTCCCTATTACAATGCTAAAAACTAGTAAGAGGAAAATCACACGCTAAGAAATAACAATCATCAAACACTGCCGCCGCCGCTCCTGCTGAATGTCCTCCATTCTTCATAGTATCAATGACTTCCATATTGTCAGAATTAATGACAAGGCGATTACAAACCGCCTTATGTGCGAGAGATAATCCGAACCTTAGAGCCAGAGCTTTTGCCGCCAGGGCATCAACACACCAATCAATCTTCCAGTTTCCGGCAACAATGAATTTTCCTTTATCATCTCTGAGAACAGCACCAACCATGCCCCTGAGCAAGTCATGATCAAAAGATGCATCCACATTAAGCTTCACAAAACCCATTGGAGGTCTAGTCCATGCACCTCTTTTACTGACTGCATTTGGTGAGAAAGCATTAACAAAGTTTGCCGCTATAGCACGGATACCCATAGTAGATTGTTGAGCATCTTGAAATTTTCCCTCATGGACCAGCCTACGTCTATCCCACCATAAGTACCAAGCGGTAATAGCGATTAGTTCGTGGGCTTTCTGGAATCCCGATATAGCTACATCAAAATCTGGCATAAGAAGTAAAAATTTAAGGACTGCCTCTCCTGCACGATCCATAACACAAGCTTTGTTGATCACCTCATCCAATCCCAACTTACGCCAAACCTCCTTAGCTTTCTGACAAAGAAACAACATATGCTTTTTATCCTCTGGCGCACTAGAACATGAAGGGCAGATGGGCGTGACTTTCAGGTGTCTGTTCGCAAGCGTAACCCGACAAGGTAGAGTGCCATGCAGAGTGCGCCAGATGAAAATTTTGACCTTTGATGGACAAGATAATTTCCAGATCTTATCCCAAACAGGATTAACATTGATTCTCCCCATACCGTTCGTATGTTGCAGCTTCCTCCTTAGCTTTCTGACTAGCTAGTGCACTTTGCTCCACTGAAACTACACTGCCGTCTATTCAACAGGTGCCTGAAAAAAAAGTTTCCATCAGTCACTTTATTTCCTGACCATCGGATCAAGATCCAATGGTCTCCATCATCCCGCAGATTGTTCATCTTCTTTCTCCCGATTGCAGATCATCTCCCCGCAGCCTACCCGCCCCATCCGCCTGCCTCCACCCCTCGTGGCCGGCGGGCTCTACCGCGCACCACCTCGCTGCCCCGCCCTCCCCTCAACCTCCCCCCACCGCCGTTGCTGGCCACCACCCCGGCCATTCCCCTTCACCCCCACCCCTAAGATATATAATAGGGTCGTGACTCCCCCTAGTGAGACCATGGCTTCCCTCTAAGATAGATGGTGGGCTATGGCTTTCTTCGGCGAGCTCCATCTTTTCCGACAAGCTTGGGTTGAACTAGAATAGGTGACTGACGCGAATAAAAATTCCAGGCACCTGAGATATAGCAAAACCGTTGTCTCTTTCATGTCGGTTGTATACAGTGAGCATAAAGTTTCTCGTAGCATAGCCGGGGTGTGATTACATATGCAATCACGTTGTTTAATTTGACAGGCTCCTTCCCTATTTGATATACACCTTTAATCAAAACATGCTCCCCTTCATCTAATTACAAGAGAAGACAGACAAGTTGAATACACGAGATCGATGTGTGCATAAAATCAAATATGAAAGTCCTTCATTTGTGTATGATAATGGCGAATCTAATTTACAGATGTTTCAAGTGGTAACTCCAACCAACTCTTCTATTTTTTTTTAACCACACTACAAAGCCGTGAAGGTAAGCAGAGATCCAACTACCCAAGTACGATATTCTGACAAAAGAACATGCTGTGTGTAACTAGTAAGGACGACAGTCCACAAATACAAAGACTTCACACAAACCAACCAGGGATTGCGCAAAGACTCAATCGAGTTAGTGGTAAGTAAAAAGAAGAAGGGAAATAAACAGTGACAATCTTGACCCTTCAGGACGAATCTGGTAGTGCCTCCAGCTTCACAGCAGGTGTCTTTGGATGGTTGACGAGCTGGTTCTCAAGATCTGTCTTGAGTTCTTCGTCGTTGGTACCCTTAAGCCAGACTTGCTTGAGCTCAGATAGATAATTCAGGCCCGTAAGCTGATAACAAGCACTGGAGCAGTCAATCTTGAGCAGCTCAAGATTTTGCATCGATTCTGATCCAAATGTTACATGTAACCAGCTGGAGCTGCAAGCAATCTCGAGGATGTTCAGCTTCATGAAGACGAGCGACTGCACTTCATCGACATAAAAGTTGAGCTTACTTTCCTGATGCTGCTGTTTGACTTGAAGGCGTAGAGAATACGTAGTTCTGGAAGGTCTGCAAGCATCCAAACGTCCATGTTACTTAAAGTGTCCACCTCCAGACCCAGCTTCCTGACCTTTGTACAACGGAACATGCTTGGCAAAGTGTCCCCGGGCCCATAGAGTTTAAAACTCCGCAGGTTTGCTGGCAGCATGACGTTTCCCAAGCAATCTTCATTGTCCTTGTCGAGCTGCATAGACAAGGATTCCAGATTGTCATGGAACGCTAAGGGAGGGACCGTGTGTTATTCCTGTTGATGCCGGACACTCCAAGCTTGCGCAATTGTGTGAGCTTGTTGAGCACATCCAGGATGACCTTCTTCCCTGAGGCAGCCACATTGACAACGCCGAGCGTGTGCAACCCTGTGAGTTCTCCAACCCCTCTAGGCACTTTAACACCAACTATATGACGGCGAGATTTGCAAAACCGGCTGCTAGGTGAGGCAGGTGGTGCTGACGCAGATAGCTCAATGTTGGTAGTGGTGGTGCCGGCATGTATGTACTGTATCTTCTGTAACTTGGTGATGCTCTTTGGCAAGGTGACAATTGAGGTGTGTCTGATATCCAGAGTCTGGAGTTGCCTGAGGTGACCCAGTGAACTTGGTAGATGATAGATCTCACTTCTTCCACGCAGTGAGAGGAACTTGAGACGATGCAGCAATTTCACAATCTTCTCAGATCTTCATAGTCTACACTACCTGATACATCCTCCAGATCAAGCGTCCGAAACATCTTCATACTCTTGGAGATGAAGAATGATTTCCACTTCCCAAACACCGTAAGCGACCGTAGCCGCGAAAAGTCGATCCTCTTGTACTTAATTTCATCTCTGTCCCAATTCTTCAATATGACAAGGTGACGCCCTGTGCACTGGGTGGTTACGGCATAATTGTCGCCCAGTTCAAACACAAGGTTCTCTTCCATTTGCCGTGAAATGATGTACTCACGAATGAAACCATTCACCTGGAACCGGACCATTCTAACTGAGTCAACATTGTATGCAGTGCTGGTGACTGAGAACGGTGATTGTGATGATACCTGATGGGTTAGGCTCAGTTCAAGGAGCTTAGAGAAGTGCTTCTCCCCATTTTCCTCCACAGATTGGTTGTGGCTGTCCCTAGAGTACCCCTCGGCAATCCACCGCCTTACTATTCTCCTCCGGCGAATGATGTGGGCGCACGGGAAAATTGACAGATAGAAGATACATGGCTTGAGTGAATCCGGAAAAGTATTGAAGTATGAATGCATCCAGTGAAATAGATCTTGTAGACTATCATACTCCAGATGGTACATTATTCTGGAATGCAAAGAATGTGCATCCTCCATGCTTTGGGTCATCATTGTGGTCGATAATCCAGCTACAACAGATATTACTTTAGGAATGCCCTCATACTTCACAATAAATTCCTCCCAGAATATCCTTGAATAGCCCATTACAGTCTTCTTGAGTACTTATCATTCAAACGATTTGAGAGTTGAGACTACCGGCAGTTAGCATTAATTGTAAACAAGGATCACATTGGATTTTAACGTTGAGTTACATGAGTATGAGATGTCTTTATCGACTGATGAGGTGTTTTGTTATAGTTCAACACTAGTGAATCAAGCATGAATGAGCAAAAAACGGAGAGTTGGGTAGTGTGGCCCATGTAAAAAGAGCATGCACGTACGCACACCTCTGTTTACTGTTAGTTATCTTCTTCAATACTTATGCAAAAAATTTCCTCGCTAGTTTTTCAAAGACTTATTTTTTCGCGGGAGAGTTTTTCAAAGACTTGCTTGCTTGTCATTCTATAGCACGTTGCAAAAGATGGCTTTTGAATTGTTGGTGTACTAGAGACCTCACTAGCTAAGTTGTGATCATCTTCATTGCATAAACCTAGTTTAGGATTTTATGCCATGGCCACGTTCTATGTCAACTTTTTGAAAAACTCCCAATTAAGATAAATAGGGTCATTTATAGGCCTATTCGCCAGAAAAGAATTTGCAAACGGTACAGCCTCACTACTTTGTGCCCAATTTGTAAATACATTTTATGCATTACAAGAAAAAAATATGAAAATTTCTTAACAGTACAGAAAATGCGAGATTTTATCCTGAAATAGAGAAAGTATAAATGCATTTCATTTGCAAGTGCACACCGAAAATCCCTTTTGGAGGTCGGCCTCCAGTGACGCCTCCAAATTCAAATTTGAAATCTCATCGAAATCATATTTTTACATTTCAAAAAATTCTGAAAAAAATACAGATATAAATGAAGTCATAACACACATGTGCGTAAATTTTCAGCTCAAAATACATTGAGATGAGGGCTGTGGAAAAAAGACAAATCCGGGGCTGTTTAACACATGATACTATTCACCCTCCTAGGCCATGAATTTGTCTTTTTTGTACAGGTCGCAGCTCAAGGTATTTCATCATGAATTTTTACACACATGTGGGTTACATCCTTACATACACGCATGTTTTTTTCAGATTTTTTTGAACCATAAAAGTTTGAATTTGAAAATTTCAAAAATAAAGGCCTTCATGAAGCTCGGCCTCCAAAACACCTCTCTCCAGTGCACACATCATATCAAGTTGAGCATCTATACAATAAGGCCGGCATACAGAGTTTATTTACCAGACAATTCATACACTAGGTGTTAAGCAACAGCAGGCATGCAGAAAAGTAGACACTTGTCACAAAAGCTTACCTGCTTTTTGAAAAGCTCGACAGCTGCAGAGCCTTCTAGAGGATTGATATTAAACACGAGTTCTTTGTTATTTGCGCAATATGTGGCGACGCTTGCATCACTTGTAGTGACAATGATAACACTTGAAGATAGTTTGGGCACCAAGGCAGCTTGTATCAAGTCCCATTCTGCTGTGGACCGGAGACCGTCTATAACAACGAGGCACCGACTTTTTTCCAGAAGATGGTGACATTCTTCGGTTGGATCTTTTTCTGAATGAAAATCTGAAAGCAAGGTTAGATACAAGTCCCACATATTGAATGGATGGGATACGTCCACCCAATAATAATCTCCATATGTGTACTTGTCAGATCGGTCGATGTTGTGAAGCATTTTGTCACAGTATAAGGCTTCGACTAGAGCTGATTTCCCGACGCCAGCTATCCCCAACACGGACATCACTTGGCGAGGGCTGTCACGCGCCCTAGCTATATATTTATCAAGTTCTTTCATTTGTGAGTCTCGCGTCCAACAAGGAGTACTACCTATGATACTACCATTACGGGCAGCCTTAAGAATGCCATCTCCGCCAAACAACGCACCACCAATTTTGGGCACCACACAAGAGGAAACTAACACCCAAGGGGCAAGAGGCAAGGGCCAAGGGGCAACAGTCATGGGGGACCTCATGGTTGGTTTGGCCAAGACGGTGGTGGAGATCAAAGAGGAGTCGGTCTGCTTTTGTTTCCGTTTTCACATAAAAAATTTCATTTTCATTTCCGTTTTGCAAATTTCCGTTTCCGTTTTTACATTTCCTCTCCGTTTTCATTTTTTGTCCGTTTTTCACTCCATTTTCATCTCTACCGTAGAGTTCGGTCGACCCTTAAATTTTTTAAGGGGCATCGAGAATCCATTTGCGAGAACGTTATATGTACAGGTTGGAAGGCAGTATACAGTTTCAACCCTTAAACCTCATCGGAGCAGATGCGCCGCCGTGGAACTGGCTGGAATCAACCGAAACTCGTCAGAATCCGTTGCCGCACACCGAAAAAGGTCGCAACACGTCGGAATTTGTCGCTGCCGGTCCAAATTGTTGCTAGCTCGACCTTCACCGCCAAGGCGAGGCCGGCCACGAGCGGGGTGGAGCAGGCCGCTGACGGCCCGAATATTGGCAGGGCGGCGCTAGAGAAGGGCGAGAGAGGCGCGGCGAGGCGGGGGAGGCAGGACAAGGGCGGGCATGGCCGGGCGCGTTGTCGGCAACGGGCGTGGCGGGACGGGCGGCGGCGGCGGGCAGGCGCGCCGGGCAGGCGTGCATGGCCGGGGCTGGACGTGCAGGGGCAGGTGGCGGCCGAGGCGCGGCATGGCCAGGAGGGAGCGCGGACGGGTTTGGCCGGAGCGGGACGATTGCTTGCTGTATCGTTTCGGATACAGTTCGTAACAGTGTCTGTTCTTTTCGGCCCAGTTTCGCAGCATAAAAAGGGCTTAAAGAGGCCTTTAAATGTGTTCTTTAAGTCTAACCTTGCAAGTCCTTATTTCTGTTATCTCTCCCGGGGCAACTAATCTTGTCCGGTGGAACGGTCCTCTAACAATCACTCTTTCTCCTGTTCTCGGTCTGCTTCTTCTTAACTTGCTACCAGCCTGCCCCATTTTGTAAACAGACCGCGAAATAAACCACTTTACAAATACGCAAACAATAATAAAAAAGAAGTCAAGTAAATCTGTTGCTGTTTACGAGCGCGTCAAGCAAAAAACAAACTTTCGAAGGCTGCATCGAGGTCAGCCAGTTACTTATTTCAGCTGCTTACTGAAATCTGGGAGGTCGACGAGCTGGATCCTCGATATGGCCCCTGCTTCTTCCCTCTCTTTCTGCGTGTTGTATCCCCATTTCACTGCCCAAACAGCATCCCTCAACATCATCAGCCACATAATAAAGACGAGCAATCAAATCAACCATCATGACTTACCCAGGTAGAGGTTCCATTTGTCCAGCGCTGGTTCTTTCATCACGTTCTTCAGAGTTGCTAGTCGGTCCTCGACGAAACTGTTAAGGTGCAACAAAGGAAAAAAAATACACATTTTTCACTCCTTGGTTTTCTTGAGTTTGAATTAAGGTACTATTATCCATTGCATAATTTGCATATCAAACAATGATTCAGATGAGCTAACTTTTGGTCCATGTTATAACAATAATCTTTTTTAAAAATCAAGATAACGATGGAGTAGTAAGTGATCCCCATAATGTAGAAAGAATTGCTTCGTTTGATTCCTGTGCATATATTGTATAACATCGGTTAACAAGTAGACAGAAAGAAAAGAAAAACTATATTATGACCCAACTAATTGATTAGGCAGGAGAGGAATATTTATATATTGTTCTCCAGAACTTAGCTTTCCAATGCAGTATATGGTAATATTAAATCCAATCATACAAATGATGGACTTACTGAAGTGTAAGACCTTGGTGCTGTGGCATTTCCTGCAACTGCTGGAGAACTTTTACCTTTGGACTGAATAATGAAATCAGAATCAGTAAGAAAATCCTTGATAAGTGAAGGAACGGCAAGAAAAAGGGCCTACTAACCCAGTGCCAAGGCCATATATCCTTTCAGAGGGAAAATCTACTCCAGCCAATTCTTTAAGTAGCGCTCCAGTAAATCTACTCTGAAAGACAATAAAATCGTGATCAGTAGAAGATCAGCATTCCGCGTTACCTACAAGGCAGCTGTGAATTAACTAAAAGCTAAATCATCACTATACAAAAATGTCAACAAAATGATAAAGCCTAAAGATGGTTGTTAGAACCATTTGTTGAAACAAAATGCTTGGTTCTTCATAAAACAGAACCTGAAACCATGAACCTATGATATAGAAGATCATGATAAGTTAGGTTGCACAGAAGAAATATGTAGGAGATAGACCTGTTTTGTTGTGACTATGTATAGTTCAGAGCTTGAAAGCTTTAATGCATCAGCCGTCCCAGGATAAAACCTGCAGCCACACATTGGTTTGTCCATGAGTTGCACAATATCCTTTGATCGATATGTATAATGAATATGAGACACTTCAAAGACACCACGCTATTTCAACTTTTCTGGACGTGTACTAGCTATAAAACTGAAAAGAGAGTGGGAAAAGTGCAGATACTGCCTGCTCAGAAGTGACATACAGAATTCTGATTTGTCAAGTGAAACAAAACTTTCACGTGGAGCAATAAAATCAACTTAAATTGTAAGACAGAGTTATAAACACAAGCAATATTAACACACAACAAAGCACATATGTTCTCATGGAGACACGCATGCACATAAAGGGCTAGGTGCAGACGTGGAGCCAATAATCAAGAACTATTAATGATCAATATTCTTTCCAACGTATTTGAAAACCACTAATCAACATATCACATCGAGTAACACAAATTAGAAAGTCATTTACAAGTTAGTCCTACTTAGATGCAATGAGTCTTCTGCTACTATTTCTTAAACTACCTTTGCATCTCTGTCTAAGAGAAATAGGGAATAAAAATGCACGATCTGTATTGCATCCATGTGGTCATGGGCCTGAGGGTGTTTTGGAAAGTTTTGAAGTATACCTCTCAACTGAGGATAAAACACCAACCGTCAATAGTGAAAAAACGAAAATGTTTAGTTAAATGCAACTCTATTTCTCCGAGTATATTGGTCAGACCAGCAAGGGAATATACACCAATTATTCCATAGATCAGTCACCTGTTAGCACCTATCCAGCCAGACAAATCATTTTCAAGCCAGTCATCCCTTACACGACCAAAGAGATCTACAAGAGATTCCCTATCATCTTGCCACTCATCCATGAGAGTGGGCAACAGTTTTGACCAGTTCTCCAATATTTCTTGGATGATAAGCCCATCTGCAACCTTGCAAATATCACCTTAATATAAAAATTCGATCAAGCTAGAAGCCTAAAATCATTTGCTTATTCTTTTACCACCTTTGACAGGACTTATGTTATTTGGTTATGAATACAATACAGATGAAGCACTACAGAACTTACTGATGATTTTCGAACAGAGGGTATCTGGATCTCAACAAGCAACCTTACAAGCAACAGGTTCTCATATCCTGTTTCTATCACTGGACGAAGCTGAAATAGAACAAAACATCCTAAGTAATGAACTGTAAACAGTAAAATTATAAGAGGGACGATCTGTTACTCGTCATGGAACCAATATGGGAACATGGTCCTATTATGTTTCATGAGGACGAGCAGCTCAATTTATTCAGAGCACCATTCTTTAAAATCCTTATTTGAGAAAAAGAAAAGGTTAATTATCATTGGTGTTCTACTATCCATAGTAGTAGCAGATATTTGTAGCATGTGGTTTACTCATATGTTTAGGCAACTGTGGGCAAACAAGTACGTAACAATACATTTGTAGTAGTATATATGGGATAACTTCATATAGTGGATATAGGAATCAAGGGGGCAATATTCACATTATTTGCTAGGTCATGTGTTCTGGAGAAACTAAGTGAGGAAGGTTTGACACCATTATTCTGTACCATCATCCTCTGAACTCTCAAGTGACCACCTGCTTACAACAACCTTAAAATTTGTTTAGATACCGACACTGTCCTTCGATGCCAGGGCTCTTAATTACCAAAAAAATGCACCTAAATTTAACCCAGTCCTGGATCTGTATCTGCACCCTGAGGAGCAGAGAACTGCACCGAAGTTGCTGCAAAGCTTCCGAATAACTATGGCGGCTGGCTGATGTGGTGGTGATTTCACTACTAAGGATGGATGGTGATGATAATTGGCGAGGACCATTGGGGAAGTAGATTCTTGATTGAATTTGAAAGCCCGAGGCAACAATAAGCTAAGTTGAACTAAGGGGCTGAGTAGTTCAGGAGAGGGAACCAAAAGATGTCACAAAACCAGCAACATGAGCAAGCTGCACATTGCACACTGTTCCAACACACTAACCTGAATCATCCATCACATTTTTGGGGTAAGTGTTAGCTATTCATTTTACTGTTCTTTTCCGTCACATTCTTGTCAGTCAAAACTGCTACAGTAATCTGCAAAATTTGTTGTTAGCTAAGAACCACAGCATAAAAGATGCTTCCAACATGTCCCTAAAAGATGCTTCCAACTAATCAACAAATTCAGTTCTGCAAAACCACAGCATCTCAAAATGGAGCTTTGAGATGCCAGTGTTAGCCAAGAACCTGTACATAGGATTGAATATACAGACTGACTGACATAGTGTACATAGACAGCAGCAAAGTACAGTAGTGGGCGGGGAGCAAGAGCAAAGGAGGGGGCTTACGGTGTGCATCTGCTCCACTATCCACTCCTCCAAGGCGGCGTCGACCTGCTCAAACACCCACGGCCACCTCACCTTGGCGGCCTGCCACAGCGCACCGGGTCAACCACATCTACTGTACTTATTCAACGCAAGAAACACGGCGGAGGAGGGAGCTAGGAGCGGACCTTGACGGCGGAGAGGGAGCTCTCCCCGCAGCTGTCGCAGAAGACGCCGTCGAAGTCGAGGGCGAACAGGTCGCCGCCGCCCATCGCGGCGCGCGCGGGCCTCGCCGCCCTTACCCCGCCCCTCCCCGCTCCTCCGGGCGGCGGAATGGGCAGAAGGGAGCGCGGGCGGACACGCCAGCCCCAGCTAACGGCGGCCGGTAAAGCTCCCGCCTGCCTCTCCGGGCGGCCGGGCGCCGGAGCCGGACGCACGCCGAGAAGACCAACGGCGGCCATTGCGTGCGAGGCTGAGCAAGAAGAAGGGGCAGTTTGGATGAGAGAGTTGGGGCTATATGGGCCTTCTGCTCTGGTGGGCCAAGAAGGAATGAGGGGAGAGGAAAGGAATGATGAAAAGCCCGGCCCATATAAATGAAAATATCCCCCGTCAGCCCTTCATATGCTTTTTCGTGCGAGATTATCTACTCAATTTTTTTAATTTTAAATCGTGTTTTTCTTAACATACTCCCTCTCAATGCTCTTCTATTTCTTTACGGAGAAAGTAAGAGCATCTACAGCCGGATTAGGCAAATCTGGCAGTGACCGGTGAAATTTGCTCATTTGCATTCGGCGTACTAGAAATCTTAAATTCATATATAAACATGCAAAGAACAAAAAATCTACATACTAGGTAGACCCTAGTCCTCTTTTGAGATGTCCACTATCTTTGTGCCCGGCTCTAGGTATATGGGCGGCCGCAGCTCCGGCTCTTCCGGCTCCTCCGCGTCAGCCTCCGCATCCATCTCCGCTTCGACCTCGTCGAAGAGCGCATCTGTTGCCGCCCGTTCCTGTTGGATGAACTGTCGGTTGACCTCCACATAGGCCTTATCCTGGATGGACTCCAGGATGACCTGCTGCTCCGCCATCCCGCCCGTTTGGGCAACGGCGAACTCCGCCTCCGCGTCCTCCATGTTGAAGCTCGGAGCAGGCCAGCTCCTGCTCTGGTTGCTGCACCATGTCCGCCTCCTCCTCCTTCACCTCCATGCCAGCCATCCTATCAATTTTGTCTCGATCAATTGTTGATGGTGCAATTATCTACAAACGGATTGCTTTATATCTTGACTATGACGTTGCGTCCCATATAGATAGGGACAAAAAACTAGACATGCTACTCATATAGTACATGTTAGGCTCCTTATATATGACACAACAATTAATCTACAGATTGTATGAGCGTATCCCTCTCGGTGCATTGAAGAAATTGATAGCTTTGCGCGATTGAAAGTGATACAAAGCCAACAATGGATGAGATGGCGCGACAAAGATGTGAACCTGCTCGTGCAACGTGCCAAATGCGGATGCTGCATGCGCGCTTGGTGGAGGCTTCCCTATAAATACGTAGCTCATCATCACTAAGGACGTACACCGAGCTGAGGCATCAAGATGGGTAGTGGTGGAAGGTTGGTGTTGGCTGCCTTCGTGGCGGTGGCGCTCGCCATCTTGCACCCATCGGCTAAGGCAGCATCCCTCCGTGGTGGCGGTCCGTTCGACTCCATCTTCGCCTTTGGCGACTCCTTCACGGACACAGGCAACAACCCCATCGTCTTCGACTGGTACAACGTCTTTGACGTCGTGATGCGCCCTCCCTACGGCATGACCTCCTTCGGTGGCCTCCCCACTGGCCGCAACTGCAACGGCCGCCTCATCATCGACTTCATCGGTAAATAATATATCAATCATCAGTAGCCCCCGTCCCTGCCTATATATGTGTGTTTCAAGATGATCAACGGATGATTTTCAGCTCAAGGCCTAGGCTTGCCTCTCGTGCCACCGTACCTGTCGCACAAGGGGAGCTTCCAGCAGGGCGCCAACTTCGCCGTCGGCGGTGCCACTGCTCTCAACTCCAGCTTCTTCCACATCGGTGACCCTCCCGGCGCAAGCCTGTTCCCCCTCAACACCAGCCTTGAAGTGCAGTTTGGCTGGTTCGAGGAGCTCAAGCCTTCCTTGTGCAAAACGGACCAAGGTTATATACTTACTTAGCTTCACACACCGGATTGAACTGAAAATGTGCATAAATTAATACGGAGTACCAACGGCCGCCACCCGGGTTCGGAGAAGTACTGGTTAAGTCAACTGATTATGGTCACTACCCTAGGCCAGCGTTGGATTCAAGATCTTATGGATGAATATCAAACGTGATGAACATACACAGTAACCAAAGTGTAGAGAAAAAATGATTTGAAATAGATAAATCACTAAGGTGAATATGTCAACATAAGTTGAAATATAATGAGTTGGATTGTGAGTTTGAGTACGCATGGTAATGACATATTCTTCCAACCAGTGTACTACCATTTGTTTTGTGGGAAAACGTTGTACCATTAACCAAACACTTGTGCGTACATATAATCTAAGAGGAGAAATGCTTCACTGCAGAGTGCAAGGATTTCTTTGGCAGGTCGCTGTTCTTCGTGGGCGAGTTTGGGATCAACGACTACCACTACTCCTTCGGGAAGAAGAGCATGCAAGAAATCAGAGCATTCGTGCCAGATCTCATCCAGACCATCTCCATGGGTGCCGAGGCAAGACTACTTGACTCATCATGCACCTCATGTCACTCCAGCTTTTTTCAGTCAGCGTACATGCATGTTAACATCATGAAAACTAATGCAACAAGCAGAGAGTGATCGAGCACGGGGCGAAGACTCTGGTCGTCCCTGGGATGATCCCGTCCGGATGCGCGCCGCCGATCCTCGTCACCTTCGAGGACGCCGATGCTTCGGAATACGACGCCACCACCGGCTGTCTCAAGGAGCCTAACGAGATCGTGAAGCTCCACAACTCTATGCTGCGAGACGCCGTCCAGAAGCTGCGGGCGGAGCACCCCGATGTGACAATCATCCACACCGACCTGTTCAACCACGTCATGGAGATGGTCAAGTCACCTGAAAAATTTGGTCAGTGTCAATTTTTGTCTATGTTCTTCATTGTTGGAAGTGCCCTGAGATTCATTTCGCTTCGAGTTTTGTCCAAACATATTGCACACCTTTTTGAATTCATTGTTCGGCATGAATCTTGATGCAAGTCTTGATTTGTAAGGTTTAGAAAATAGAGTAGTGGTGAACATTGCGGAAGTTGATGAGTACAGTTATGTGGTGGTTGCAGGGATTAAAAAAGACGATGTTCTTAGAGTTTGCTGTGGAGGACGTGGGAGGTACCACTACAACCTCTCAGTCGTTTGTGGCGACGAAGCCGCGACGACGTGCGAGGATCCGTCCACTCATCTGTTCTGGGACGGTGTCCACCTGACGGAGGCAGCTTACCACTACATTGCTGAAGATTGGCTCAACACCATAGTAAGCAGCCTGCCTACAACAGCTAGCTCTTAAATGAGCTCTTACGTCTGAATGCGATACATGGAGTCATGGACACGGTTTCTGAATTGCACTGTTGCAAGATCAGAGTAGTCCATCATATCACCGCAATCTTCAATAAGATACTTGTAATAAAATGGGTTTAAATGTACTTCTAAATAAAATCATTATCTATTGTATATTGTTAAACCAATAAAAAGGATGGTGGAGATTTATGGGTCTAAAATTATGATATCTTAGTGGTAGAGGTGTGTCTACACAAAATAGCACGCCATCGAGAACTTAGACCTACTTGGACTGCATCAGGACACTTTTTAGTATGTGCGAGTTTAGATGTTTTACCGGTATGTTGTCACAGACTCCTATTGAATACTTGCAAGTATAGATGCGTCACATTACACTCACTAATCATAGCCATTGCTTCTGCTCTTGGAACCGCAGACACAGATTTGTCACAACCATTGAAGACATACAAGTAGCATATAACATTCTAATCTGAGCTACAGAAAAGATTATGCATTCAAGATCGATACATGCATACAACAAATGCACGGCCTTTTCTTAGCATGGTCAACCAAGTCATTGAAAAAATGCATGGGCGTGCAAGCGAGATAAGTATAAATAAAAAGTGAGAATATGATTCACGCAAAAGGAACTATAAACATGCACAAACAAAAGATTGATTCCTCACTATTGATACAACTGCAACACCATCATTGGTGAAGACGCTATGAACTACTTCACACTTCTGGTTAATCTATATGCACTATGTATGCTGCCAAGATAAATAGATGGTGCACATAGTGATCATGACTTAATGCACCACGATGTTGCACCATACTGCTATGTTGAATTGTTTACTGCAACAGAACAAATCCTTGGAGATAGACACCTTTTTTTGCTTGGACCTATAAAGATACAGTGCAATTTATTTACTGGCATGGCTCTTCCTAGTTGCGTTGTTGTTTTCTTTTTGTTGGAAACCAAACCTAGTGATTCCCTTCTAAATATCCCTGCTGTTTTGATCGTGTTTCCATAAATATCAGATAGATGCATCGTAGCTATCTTAGTTATAGTTATTTGATGATTCTGCATGATGCAAATAACCAACTTAAAATATTATTTTAAGATAAGAGTATTATGTGCAACAATACTGCCAGAAAGAAAAACTACATTATATACACAAAAATTACAAGTCCCGTGCATGGTGTCTGAAATCACGTAGTATTTTTGGTGTGGAGAAAATGTTAATTTGTTATGTCTTTGCTAAAAAGTGCATTAGCACATTGAAATTGCTCAAGCTTATATAACTATTCACCATACCATTTGTAAAAACACCGATGAATTAATTGTAGACATAGGAAGAAGCTAAAAGATTGCAAAACTATTTAATTGGCTATGCAAATCAATAATGATGAAGTATCATATTAAAAAACATATTTTTTTCCTCCCAGATGAGAGCTATGTTTCGATCGGAGCTCGTGCGCATCTGCACCCGAGTGAATAGTAAATTCAGAAAAAAAAACACCAAACAAATTCCCACAAATCTGAAATCTTTGCAAATCAGAGATGAGAAACTCTTCTAGGAGCATATCAGCTCAGAATCAGATTTGAATTTTGGTTCTCTGACGACATTTTTTTTAGCGAGTATATCCATCCATCAAATACAGCTGAAAAAATAGCTCCACATTTGTGTCCTTCCATCTGCTTGTCTAAAATGGACGGGCCAAATTTTTTTCTTGCAGTTATGGCCCAGAAAAGCAAATTAATCCTTTTTATGTGTCAATAGTGATATGCCCATGTAGTCACTAGATTGATGTATAATTTATGACAAATCAACGATATTAGTGTGCCTAGTTTTTGTCCCTATCTGGAGGTACAACATCGTCGTCAAAAGACAACCACTCCATCTGCACATAATTGGATTATCAACAATGGATACGGATGTCTGACCTATACGTCTCATACACATATGCTGCAATTAATATCTATAAACAGTATTGAAGCAAATAATGATTGCAGAAAGTACATTAAAATATATTATAAAACTCACCCATACAAACATGCATGCATTTTCTCTTCAGCATAAGTTGGTCTTTCAGTTTTGGCGAGATCAAACACGATATCAGTCCTCTTAGATGGGTAGATCAAACACTACAGTGTGCTTCCTTAATTATACACCGAGTAGAAATGTGTTCAACATTTTCCGTTCTTTACGTATTTGAATATATACGGTTCTCCAAGAAATTGTATATAGTTAGATACCACCAACCATTTGTAGTGTTTTCGATTGGTTAGTCGTTGTGATACGACTTGCCGTCTTGCCCCATCCACGCGCCAAGAAAGATACCATCATTCATTGTGTAGGTCGATTGGTCAGTCGTTGTAATACAACTTGTTTAGAATGGATGGGTCAGATTAAATTTATTTGTATGGTCACTGCACAAGAAAACAATTTTTGGTATGATAACTCACAGTACAACTGTATGAGGGTAATAGTGTATTTTTGCAAAAAAATGTGTTTTTTGATGATTGCTAAGAGCGGGTACAATAACTAGCGATAAGAGCTTCATGCCGACGACAGAAAGTGAGACCTGACAACTAAATAGCCACGCGTGCACACAGAGCTTCGAGGAAAGCAAGCTGTGAGGCAGTGGGTGGATAGTGATGGCGTGCAGCGATGTTTCTCATAATAATGTGTATGTGACAGGTTGATGAATACTTGCATTTGGTTGTAGCTAGAGACGGGGATCTCTTAAGAGTGCAGTTCATATGTGGTAGTAATATTAGATCATATGTTTATTATTGTATACTGGTCTTTTGGGCGATTCACCTTTGGGTATCTCTATTTCAATTTTGTTTTCAGAAGGACAATTTGAACCACAGGTTAGAGAAAAGGTAAAATAACCATGCGCCCTAGTAAAAACAGGTTTGGCTTTGCCTGGGAAACATAAATCCACGTTAATAGATTTACTGCCGCCGTCCCCATCAACCCGACCTCTAGAACTGACCCCTCCCACCAGCACCGCTAGTGTCGCGCTTCCCTAGCCACCTCCTTTACCTTGTCGTTGCCACATCGGCCATCCCTCTACGCCGTGGAACTAAATCACCCCCAAAATAGCTGTGATAGCTGCGCTATTTGCTGCCTTGAAACCTTGCCGCGCTACGCTATGTCTGCTGCCGCAAAATTCTCTGCAAATCCATGTAAACGGCTCCAAAATCAGCAAACACACACACACACGCACGCACGCACGCACGCACCATGCTGTAACCATTAGGTTCAATTTTATCCGATTGACAATTAACAAACGCGGTAAAACTAATAATGCGCCCATAACTTCATTGGTAGTTCAAGGTGCGCACCCGTCCCCACCCTAGTGGGTGTCTGTAGGTCGTCCAACCATAAGTAACTGGTTTACCTTAACCTTATATATTGTTGATTGGTTTTGAGATAGCTTATTGTTTATGACGAACGGTGGTTTACCTTATATAACATTGATCAGTGAAGGACATAGCATATATATATTGCTTCTGTAAAGTCTCATCTTCCTTGATCATAGTAATTAGTCAGACCATTCAAATACATTATTAGACAGTATATTAGACTCATATAGAAAAAATCACACTTCCCCCCTCTTTTTTTTTTCCTCTCGAGATAAGAGAGAACAGAGAAGCATAATTATTTGGAAAAGGATGCGTTTTTGAATTGCTTTTAGATGACGCACACTCATTTTTCAGCCTACAATACGTGTCTCCTGATAAACCGTTTGTGCGCTCGTGGCTGGGAGAAGGAACTTCAAGCCACCTGAGGGGTGGCCAGGAGAAAGGAAAAAGATGCAGCTGATGACTGGTTATAAGATTTTTGTACTTATTTGTCTACTTCTGACAAATTGTACTTGACACCATTTTTTCCTTTTCTTATTTTGCGACGGGTCTCCATATATGCTCTACCAATTACCCAACTCGCAAGAAAGAGAAAGAGAGTTGGCTAGCTAGCAAGAGTTAAATTACATGTTACCACAGATACAAATAAGAAATGCTAGCTTCAAGATTAGGAGACATGGGGAAGTAGGATGATACAACTGGGCAGTCTGGTGCAGTTTGTTGCATTGGTGTCAGACCGCTGTCTACTGGCTAGTGGAAACGGCAAATTGCAATTTTTACTGTGCGAAATTAGCAGTGGACGTGATGAACAGAACTTTTGTATGCATGTGTGTTGAGCATCGATGCGGGTGTAGACTACTGGGCCGTCTATCCAACTGAAATCGACATGAATCATTTCTATTCTCCTTATACGGAGCCGTGGTGTATATATTTATCTCGTGCAGTATCGTGCCAGGAATGTTACAACATAAGGGTTACAATGTGAGGATCAAGGAAGATAAAAGAAAATCAAAATAGAGTCGGTTTGGTTTATATCGCACCAAATCTTGTTTAACATGATGAGAACAACTTTCTCAAACATCCTCCCTCAATCATAATTTGTGCAAGTTGAGATTTTTCTATGCTCGGAGCCAAGGGATGTAGTCTTTGGGTTGCTCCTCTTCGATTGTGTTCCGTGCTAATACCAATTTGTGCTTCATGAATCTTGGCCCAATCCCACATCCATTGTCCGTTCAACGATCTTCAAGGTCAAGTAAATGTTAAATATGAGCTAGAATTGTTGCACCGGGCGACCTTTCTTGGCTAGCGACTTTTTAGGTGCTTTAAGGGAGATTTCTATTTTCTCTCCTTCTATTGATTGTATATCTAGATAGTCGGTGAAAACGGCGCCCAGTGTAGCATCAACAAAGTGGTATAGAATAGGTTGTTGGCATACTTTGTATGCCCTTGTTTGTTAGGATACAACTCTAGTACACAACACATCGTCTCAGTCAGTATAGAAAAGCCCATTGTTGGCAAGTAATCATGCCGTTTGGGTTGGGGGTCAGTGATCCTAGGCGGTGGCGGAGCTTGAGCATAATCCAAGAGGGGGCCCATTAGCTCAAGGGGAGCAAATTAATGGGAAGGAGGGGCTAATCTCTAGTTTAAACACTGGTTAGGCCTAAAATAGAGCATATTATTCAATGGTTGGAAAAATTAAGGCTTTGTTTGGTAGAGGAGTATTTGAGAGGTTTTGGGAGGAGGGGATTTGGGAGGATTTGGTGAATCCCTCCCTTCCACCCAATCCCCTTGATTCCCCAATCACCGTCCAGCCAAAATCCCCTTTGTATAAAAAATGCATTTTATTGACAGGGTTTGCCATATAGAGATGACATGGTGCAAAATAGTTAAAAATCCAATCTTTCACTTGCTACATAACATGAGTTACAACCAAGTTGAACATTCTGTTTGTAGGGCATCTTCCTATCAAATTGAAATTAGAGCAGAGTGTGAGTATTACATAATTAGCATGAATCAAACTTAGGGTAACGATATGATAACACATTTCATGACAAAAATAAAATGTCCTCTAAACCGTCATAACCGCGCAATTTGGTTCAAGCATATATTCAGTAAAAATAATTTCCAGAATGAACGGCGCAAAACCTGGTTCAAGCATATTAACAAGAGATGAATCTGGTTCAAGCATATTTAGTAAAAACAATCTCAAGCAATCTGGTTCAAGCATATTTAGTACTAACAAGAGATCAATCTGTTCAAGCATATTTGTCCAAACTTTTTTATGAGTATTATTTGTAAATTTCACAGTGAACTTGGAGAGTATGTTCAATCAAAACACCCAGACGACATGCATGTACTGATGAGTTAGCTACATCCCTTGCACACCCGGACTACATTCTGTTCAATCAAAACATGCACACGCGTCAGGCAGATAAATACAACTCAACTACCCATGGATCAAGAACTCAACCAGACACATATCAACACCATCCATGGATCAAGTACTCAACCACCAGGATTCAATAAAAAGCAAAAACACTAGCAACTAAAAGGAGATGGATCGATCCAGTCTAGGGCTCGCCGGGAATCGAATCAAAACAAAGACAGAAGATCGAACAAGCTAGGTCTAGCTTTGGGGTCGTCTGGATAGTAGGAAGGCAAGGGTTCTCCGGTGGCATCCAGCTTCTCCGGACCGGGCATGTCGCCTCCGGCCGCCATCTTGAGGAACCAGATGTGAAAAAACCGGGGTGAGAGGGGTGGTAGGGGGCGGCGTGGATGGGTGTAGCGGGGAAAAGGGGACGGTAAGGGGCGATGTGGTATGGGAGGGCGAAGTCTCCGGCCAGCGTGGAGGAGAGACGGCAGGAGGGGCACCGTTTCCCTTTGTGCCTGTGCGGCGCGGTCTCGCTTTGTGCGCCTGCTTGTGCTTCCACGAGGTAGGAGGCGAGGGTTCTGAATCGCGTGGAAACGAGGGGATCGAAGGGGATCGGAGCGGATGCGCCGAGGAAACCTCGCGTACCAAATGGGGCCTCGAAGTTTTGCGGGTTTTCTGTGCCAAACGAGGCCTGGGGGGGGGGCAATTGCCCTTGTTGGTCTACACCAAGCTCCGCCACTGATCCTAGGGACATTCACAGTTGGGTGAAGAGCTGATCGAGAAAGCAATATGTCAAAGGGATCACCACAAGGGCCTCTAGTAATAACCTCCGTCACATGCGGCTTTTAGTGGATATTCGTCCGTGAAATAAGGAGCATAGTCTGTTATATGTATCAACCATCTGCTTTATGTTTATCGCAGATGGATCTTACAAGCACGAATATATCACATTCATATATAAATAAAATGACATATCACGTTCATTTGATTCTCAATCTCTGGATTGGTGGTGGTCTAGTTGTGAATATTGAGTCCCGGAGATCATCATATTTGTCACAGAGTCAACTGAATTCCAGACCGGCCGGCAGTCTCTTCGGTGAGCAATCCGTGGTTGGTTTGAAGAGTATGTCGTTTTTTGGTCTTTGAGAGGTACCCCTTCTATGCTAGTGTGATCTTTTAGTTGGTCTTCTTCGATTTGTGTTCCACAAAAATATTGATCTTTGCTTCATCAATCCCAGTTAGTTCATATTAGGATAGCATTATTGAACCGAACCACCTTTCTGGGCTACCAACTTTTGCAAGTGCTTCTAAGGGGCATCTCTATTTTCTCTCCTTTGAGCATTTAGGTGTCTAGGGCCCGTGACAGTGGTGTCTAGTGCAACTCCATTTATGAGTTGGCTCAACAAATTAAAACTATCAGTATAAGTCTAGACAATGCTTAAAATAGCTCGGAAGTGGAAACTTTTGATGAAGACGTACATAAAAATTTCACCAACAATGCTTTACATGGCTAACAATTAATGTACACGTATACATATACACAACCATCTGTCGATTGTGTGTTGTTCAAACTCCTCGCGTCGTTGAGTATCACCGCCATAACTAACCTTCTCCTACACCAATCACCAGAAGAAATGATGCAAGAAAGAAGAAAACAAATAATGATAAGAGAATAGGTAGCTTGAGAATAGGAGACACCAGGAAGGGAACACTTCGAGTGCATCAAGCATGCTGTACTCTAATATGTGTTGCTCCGGCACGAGATCATTTTCTACTCTCCCAGAATCAGCATAGAACCTTGTCAAGTCAGGCAGCCGGAAGCAATGACATCTCTGTGGCAGAAAGATGCACAATGACTTCTGGACGTGTAGTATGGACCTTTCGCATGTTTACTTACTGTTGCAATTTTCTCTTGGGATTGAACTCTGAGATGCCTTGTGGCCTGGATGGGGCTTTCGTGCGATGTCTGTTTGGTATTTGGCCCGGACATTCGGCACGCTTTCATCAAGGGGATAGGAGTAGCGACAGGTGTCGTCTAGATGGTGGCCTCGGGCTTACTGTTGTATTACTTTGTAAGGTCTTTGTGAATAATAAATAATATGGCCGCATGCATCACCCGGATGCAGAGGCCGGGGGTGATTCCGCCTTTTCTAAAAAAAAACTAACCTTCTCCTGCACTAATCATCAGAAGAAATGATGCAAGAAAAAAGAAAATAAATAATGATACGAGAATAGGTAGCTTGAGAATAGGAGACACCAGGAAGGGAACACTTCGAGTGCATCAAGCATGAGATCATTTTCTACTCTCCCAGGATCAGCATAGAACCTTTTCAAGTCAGGCAGCCGGAAGCAATGACATCTCTGCGGCAAAAAGATGCACAATGACTTCTGGACATGTAATATGGACCTTTCGCACGTTTACTTACCGTTGTAATTTCTCTCGGGGTTCAACTATGAGATGCCTTTTTAGGGTTGCCTTGCCACATTGATTTCATTGATGTTATAGACACACAGACCACATGAGAAGACACACACGGACAACCTGTGGCAAAATAAAAAGGTTTTAAAATGTGAACACACGCTTGTAAAGGGAAAGCGTGAGGGTGTGTGGGATAATTTGCTTGGCCTCACTGATGTCTCCTCCTGCTAGCGGGCATGTTGCCACCGAGCACCTCACATGCCCGAGGACTGTGTCCGCATGTTTCGACCTTCCTCTGTGTTGGAAATATGAGCAATTTACCGAATAATTTTATTAACAGAAATACTAGATAAAGCATGACTAGTGTAGCAGCGATGAAACAAGTCATGTGATTTGACAAAGAGAAGGTAAATAACATCTGCATATATAATCTAGAACCGATCATCTCTAGAGCAGACAGTAGATCAAGATGCATACGAGAGAAGGTAAACACATCTAGAATGGACACTAGATGAAGTTGCTTATACGACATAGAACCTAGCATATGTAGGATAGAAACTAGAGCCAAGAACTGTAGTAGGACTTCTAACAGAAAGGAGAAGAACACGTACGGCACAGCAGCAGCAGATGCACTGGACTTGGGGTCGGTGTCCTCGCCTGCCATGTCGTCGAGGAGGTCGTGGACGTCGGGGAAGAAGTCGTCGTCCGGGAAGTAGTCGTCGGCGACCGGATCGTCCGTGATGAAGCAGCCAGATGTCGCGCAGCGCGCCCCAAAACCTTATCACCCTTCTCCCGTACAGGACTCAAAAGGTGCGGTTCCGGAGGCCTACTGTCCCGACTCGCGGTGCACGCCGCAAGCCGGGATGAGGAAGACAACAGCAGCGCAGTGCTCAGGAACTTGTGGCGAGAGGAGGAAGAGATTCTGGTGCGCCTCTCTGAGAGGAGCGACCTCCCTTTTATAGGCGCAAGAGCAGGAGGCGAGAGGTTGCGTCGGGAGCTGAAGCAACGGAGGGAGGCGAAGTGAACAGGCGGCACGCGAAGGGTGCGCCGTTCATATTAATTGTCCACTACCGCAAAACTTTCCAGCTCCCAAGTGACCTTTCGTATATCCGAAGTGCGTGGCAAAAATTAGACATCGGCTCGGCTCATTCCCGCAACCCGCGGCGCGACGCGGCGCGTCGTGACGTGATGAGGCGAGGCGAGGCGAGGCGAGGCGAGGCGTGGCGTGGCGTGGCGAGGCGGGCGGCGGAGGAGGAGCGCGCGTGGATGTCCCTCTTGTTCTCATGCTCGTACAAGTAGAGAAAAAACCTCCCTTATAAGGAGGTCCAACTCCCACTAGACTAGCAATGTGGGACTAAATTTTAGTAGTATCCCTTGCCTTGCACAAATGGGCTAAGTGGGCCTCTAGGATTTATTAGGAATTTCTGAAATAGTTATTGGGCTGCCCAATATAGACTAAATTCAGCAATCCCCACCAGATCCCGTGAGGCACACGAAATTTGCCTTTGGTTCCAAAACACTGTTTTATATACCGGTATCTGCGGTGGAGACTGTTAAGTTGAACTTCCACCTAGAACTCTATGCTACACTAGTAAGCAACTTGAGCAGTGGATCGGGCCTTGAACTGCAAGTTTTCTGCGAATCTAGCTTCACATAAAGCCTTGACCGATACGTGGCTACCGTGGGTCTTCCCCGCGGGTGGAGCTTATGCGTCATACTCCGTGACCTTTCATGAGTTTACTAGAGAGAACCCTACTCTCATAGATTGCGACGTTTGACAATCAGACTCATATAGGTGTGTTCTTCAAAAGATGTTCTGCAGGATAACATCTCTGCTTCAAAGAGCCAATTAGAACACATTAAGATATACATCAACCTGCCATGCAGATTAGGAGAGTATTGCATCTTCATGGAGTGGTATTGTGAATAGTAAGGATACTCTCCTCTCAGTTGACCAACAGCTTGTCTTCCACATCTAATTCACGGGATCTCCGATCACAAAGAATAGGTTACCACTGTGAACAACTCATATTGTGGGTCTCATACCCATCTCCCTCGATGCATTATCTATCACATTACGCGATAGACCCTTAGTAAAAGGATCTGCCAGATTTTTAGACGTTTGGATATAATCCAACGCAATAACTCCGGAGTTTCTCATTTTCCTGACAGACTTTAACCTTCTGTGAACGTGTCTTGATGACTTCATATTATCCTTAGAGCTGTTCACTTTCGTGATCACAGTTTGATTGTCACAGTTCATAAGGATACCCGGTACAGGTTTCTCAACAACCGGCAAGTCATTCAAGAGCCGGCGAAGCCAATCTGCTTCGACCGTAGCTGTATCTAGTGCTGTGAGTTCTGCTTCCATAGTTGACCTCGTTAAGATGGTGCCTTGCAAGACTTCAAGAAACAGCGCCACCTCCATGAGTGAACACATATCCGCTCGTGGCCTTTATCTCATCAAGATCTCGAGATCCAGCTTGAGTCACTATACCCTTCAAGCACCTTTGGGTGCCCAGTGTAGTGAATTCCATAATTTGCGGTGCCTTTCAAATAACGCAAAACTCTTTCTAGAGCTTTCAATGCACATCTCCTGGTTTTGAGACAAACCGCTCAGCTTGCTAACAGCAAAAGAGATGTCAGTCTTGTAGCACTGGCTAAGTACATAAGCGAGCCAATAATGCGAGAATACTTCAATTGATCTCTAGCAATTCTTGATTCTTTCAAGCAACACGCTAGCATCATATGGTGTTGGAGAGGGCTTGCGTCACCATAGCCAAAGCGACTCAAGATCTTTTCCACATAGTGAGATTGAAGCAATGTAATCCCACCATCATCATCTCTCAACAACTTGATGTTCGAATGACATCAGCCACTCCTAAATCCTTCATCTCAAAAGCAGTGAGATAGGAAATCCTTGACCTCCTTAATAACATTCAGATTTGTTCCAAAATTAGTATGTCATCAACATACAAGCAAAGCATGACTCCTCGCCCCCACCATGGCGATAGTACACACATTTGTCACCCGTTCACAACAAAGCTGCGGCTGTTAAAGTTCTTCGAACTTCTCATGCCACTGTTTGGGTGCTTGCTTGATCCATACAAAGACTTGACAACTTGCACACTTTCCTTCCCGACCATCTATTACAAACCCATCTGGTTGTTCCATATAAATTTCCTCATCCAACTCTCCATTTAGGAAAGCAGTCTTAACATCCATTTGATGAGCGAGAAGACCATGTGAGGCAGCTAGTGAAAGTAGAACTCGAATAGTGGTCGATCGAGCCACGGTGAGTAAGTATCAAAGAAGTCTTCACCTTCCTTTTGGGTATAACCCTTAGCCACGAGCCGAGCCTTGTACTTTTCAATAGTACCATCAGGCCTAAGCTTCTTCTTGAATACCCATTTGCATCCTATAGGTTTGCACCCATAAGGACGATCGATTATCTCCCAAGTTTCATTCGCCAAGATGGAATCCATCTCGCTTTTAACTGCTTCCTTCCATGGTCGGCATCTTGGATGAATAGGCCTCTGAAATAGAACTGGGAGTATCATCTATGAGATACACAAGAAAATCATCACCAAAGGACTTTGCAGTCCTCTGTCTCTTGCTCCTAGAAGGAACTTCATTGTTTTCCTCCACAGGACTTTCAAAGTGTTCCATCGAAATGGCAGGTTCGATGGTTGAAACTGGTTCTGATTCGATGAACTAGGCATCTCTGATTAGATGAGGTAGCCATATCCTTCATGGGAAAGATATCTTCAAAGAAAGTCGCATCATTCGACTCCATGATCGTACCAACGTGCATGTCCGGTACCTCAGATTTTGCAATCAAGAATCTATAGCCAATGCTATGAAAAGCATATCCCAGAAAACACAGTCCACGCTCTTTGGTCCAAGCTTCCGCTTCTTTGGAATTGGAACATTGACTTTCGCCAAACAACCCCATGTTCGCAAATAAGAGAGCTTTAACCTTTTCTTCTCCCATTCCTCGAATGGAGTTATTTCTTTGTTCTTTGTGGGAACTCGATTTAGGACATGACATCTTTGTCAATATCGCCTCCCCCACCATGCCTTGAGAGACCCGATGTGTCTAACATGGCGTTAACCAAATCGCTTAGAGTACGGTTCTTTCTTTCGGCCACCCCATTTGGTGAGGTGAGTAGGGAGGCGTCCTCTCATGGATTATACCATGTTCCCCACAAAAGCATCAAATTCATTGGAAAAATACTCTCCACCACGGTCGGACCTAAGCCTCTTGATTTTTCGATCAAGTTGGTTTTCCACTTCAGCTTTGTAGATCTTGAAAAGTTCAAAGCCTCATCCTTAGATTTCGTAAGATACACACAGCAGTATCTAGTGGAGTCGTCAATTAACGTCATGAAATATTTCTTTCCACCTTTTGTCAAAATACCATTCATTTCACATAGATCTGAATGTATAAGTTCTAGTGGTGCAAGATTTCTCGTCTCCATGATCCACGTGAGATTCTGAGGTTGCTTAGCTTGCACACACTTGACACTTAGATCCCTTAACGGTGGTGAAACTAGGGATTAAGTTCAATTTAAGCTAGTCGCGACATGCAACCAAAGTTAACATGACAAAGTCGTGAATGCCACACATTTGATTCACTATTGTTGCAAATATGATTAACAACTTTATTGCAAGCGTCGATAAGGATAAGCGAAACAGGCCTCGACTCATAGCCTTTACCGACAAAGGATCCATACTTGGATATTACAAATTTATTCGACTCAAAGACAAGCTTGTAGCCATCTCTACACGAAGAGATCCGCTAACAAGATTTTTATTGACGGAGGGACATAATGCACGTTCTTCACCGCACGATCTTCCCGAAGTAAACTTCAGATCGACCGTGCCAACACCACGAGCGAAGCACTTGAACCGTTGCCCATCAGCACGGTTGAAGTCCCTATGATCCGATAAGGCGAAAACATGGAAATATCACCGCATACATGCACATTAGCACCTGTGTCAATTAACCAATCAGGAGAATGACATACTGAAAGAATAGTGGGAAATATACCATACCCGACATCCTTCATGTCAATGTCTCCGATGACAACATTAGCGGTCTTGCCGCCTTTCCCAGGATTACGCTTGTCATAGCGATTGGGGCAACTAGGAGCCCAATGATCAGGATCTCCACACACATGACAAGCACCTTTCTTCTTGCCATTCTTCTTCTTGAAGTTCGTGTGTTGCACAGCCTTGTTCTTCCCATCAAACTTTGCTTTACCATCAAACTTGCCCTTGTTCTTGAACTTGTGGGGCTGGAAGTTCTATACATGCCACATTGGCACTAGATCCTCCCTCAATACCTCGAGCACGTGTGTCCTTTGCTCTCGCCTTTTCTTCCACATCAAGAGTGCCAATGAGATCCGGGACGGAAAACTCCTGCCTCTTATGCTTCAGCAAGGTAGCAAAGTTCCTCCACGAAGGAGGAAGCTTAGTGATGATACCCCCGGCAACAAACTTGTCCGGTAGCGTACAACTGAAGTGCTCAAGTTCTCTAGCAAATGACTGTATCTCGTGAGCCTGCTCAACCACGGGCGCTCTTGGTCATCCTGTAATCATAAATTGCTCCATGATGTACAGCTCGGTGCAAGATCCGAGACCCCAAACTTGGCCTCGAGTGCATCCCACATATCTTTTCCATTATCAATTGGCGATAAGCATCAACTATGTTCTCTCCAAGAACACTCAAGAGAGCAGCCTTAAGCAGAGTATCCATTTTCGAAAAGCTTGTGCTTGTTGAGCATCAAGCTCTCCTTGAGTTTGCCAAGAGTGGCGTCATAGCAACTCATGGTTTGAAACCATAAGACTGCTCTCACGCGCCACCTCTTATAGTGGATACCCTCAAACATAGGAGGTCTCATGGAAGCAAAGAAAACCATTCGAGGTAAATTGCCTATAATAAGGTTTTTGGATTGTTGGAAATATGAGCAATTTACCGAATAATTTTATTAACAGAAATACTAGATAAAGCATGACTAGTGTAGCAGCGATGAAACAAGTCATGTGATTTGACAAAGAGAAGGTAAATAACATCTGCATATATAATCTAGAACCGATCATCTCTAGAGCAGACAGTAGATCAAGATGCATACGAGAGAAGGTAAACACATCTAGAATGGACACTAGATGAAGTTGCTTATACGACATAGAACCTAGCATATGTAGGATAGAAACTAGAGCCAAGAACTGTAGTAGGACTTCTAACAGAAAGGAGAAGAACACGTACGGCACAGCAGCACCGGGATGAGGAAGACAACAGCAGCGCAGTGCTCAGGAACTTGTGGCGAGAGGAGGAAGAGATTCTGGTGCGCATCTCTGAGAGGAGCGACCTCCCTTTTATAGGCGCAAGAGCAGGAGGCGAGAGGTTGCGTCGGGAGCTGAAGCAACGGAGGGAGGCGAAGTGAACAGGCGGCACGCGAAGGGTGCGCCGTTCATATTAATTGTCCACTACCGAATTAGACATCGGCTCGGCTCATTCCCGCAACCCGCGGCGGGCGGCGGAGGAGGAGCGCGCGTGGATGTCCCTCTTGTTCTCATGCTCGTACAAGTAGAGAAAGAACCTCCCTTATAAGGAGGTCCAACTCCCACTAGACTAGCAATGTGGGACTAAACTTTAGTAGTATCCCTTGCCTTGCACAAATGGGCTAAGTGGGCCTCTAGGATTTATTAGGAATTTCTGAAATAGTTATTGGGGTGCCCAATATAGACTAAATTCCAGCACTCTGCACCTTCACCTTCCACCACAAGCATTACACATAAGATGTACCCCCACGCCCAGCTGTCAAAAGCACAGGCTCTCGCGGTGGAGATGCTCACCAAAATACAAACAGAACTAAGTGAGTTGGCTCTCAAATCTGAACCAAGCTTAAAATAAAAGGCGTCCTCTTGTTCTTCATTGCATTGGATTGTGAAAAAATATTTCTTAAAATCGGCACGAGATGAATATTCTCACCAACAAAGCTTTGTATGAATTATACAAATAACATGAACATCGGTCAAAGGGTTCTCTTATTGTTTCGCGAGTGAGAACGGGGTGTCACCCTGTTGGCTAGGATAGCATGGAGCTATCTAGCCCACCCGGGCTCGAGTCACAGAGTGGCCAGTGGTGCTTAGAGTTTCTTCTAAAAAATTATGCCTCCAAGAGCTAGTCGTGGATGGACTCCTTTTTTTATTGTTCCGTGAGTCATTTATAGTTTCAAACCACAATTTATATACGCATGTATACATCCATGGAAAATTCTCCTACACTGAAACAACAACAATGCAATCGAAGAAAGAAGAAATAGAAAGGAAAAAAAGCCATTGAGACACTGAACATTTTATATCACAAAATAGACAGGGTTTGCTTGATGAATCTTTGCCCTCCATAACTTGGAGATTGGTGCGGAATAACTTGGAGATTTGTGCAGATGCTAAGCTGCCTTGTGACTGTGAGGTGGTGACGGGATAACTCTGAGAGAGAAAAGAATACAAGAGGACATGTTGTGCTCGGCCTCGTCGCCGTCTCCTCCCGCCGGCGGGCATGCTGGCATCGACCACCACACACGCTTGAGGTCCGTGGCCGCGCGCTACGACCGGCCGGGCGCACTCGCAGCCTCTGCCGGCATGTCCTCTTCCGCGTCCTCCATCCCCATCCTCTGCACTTTCACTTCCATCCTCAAGCTCTGGGCGGCACGCGCCGACCTTACGACCGACCACGCCATCCACGCGCAGATCGCCATGCAGGGGCTCTCCGTGGAGTCCATCACCGCCACGACACTGGCCAACATGTACGCCAAGTGGCACCGGTTGGAGTCGAAAGCAACTTGAGAGGGCTAGAAATCAAGGAACAAAGGTTGGAGCGGAATCCCCTTGATTTCAACATAAGTGCAGGTGATTCTCTCTCATAAAAAAGATATTGCAAGTGGTAGCTTCGTCCTAGTTTGCTCTCCGAAAGTTGGTGGAATGGGTGGGGGTATATGTAGGCAGCACCAAAAATCTGACCGTTATAAACCTTCATGCACAACTCAGTGGGACTGGGTGAGAATACTCGGTGAGACCGACTAGTGCAAAAGGTTTGAACTTTGGACTTTTTAGTGAGACTAGATGGAACAACTCGGTGAGACCAATGAGTGATGACCTAATCACTTTCCAAACCTCGGTGAGACCGATCGAAACCTCAGAAATTCCGAAGTGAAACCGATAGGTAACAATTGGCAAGTGCACTTAGGGGGGACCGAAGGGTCATCTCGGTCAGACCGAGTTGCTAGGGTTTAGGTAATGGCTATGTTTTTTTTGACAGAAAGACTGTAAGGGAACCTCCTACAGTATAATTGGTGCAACAACCCCAAATTGCAAGTACCATGCCTTGAACCTGGGTGGGTGGTAAGACATCAGCCCCTTCCCACCACTAGGCTATGCCTTAGTCTGCAGGTAATGGCTATGTGAAGTGTATCTCGGTGAGTCCGGGTAGATGTGTTTCGGTGGGACCGAGATAGGCTTTAGGGTTTTGGACATAGATGAATGTGAGAGTGAAGGAAATATGCCCTAGAGGCAATAACAAAGTTATTATTTATTTCCTTATTTCATGATAAATGTTTATTATTCATGCTAGAATTGTATTAACCGGAAACATAATACATGTGTGAATACATAGACAAACAGAGTGTCACTAGTATGCCTCTACTTGACTAGCTCGTTAATTAAAGATGGTTATGTTTCCTAACCATAGATATGAGTTGTCATTTGATTAACGGGATCACATCATTAGGAGAATGATGTAATTGACTTGACCCATTCCGTTAGCTTAGCACTTGATCGTTTAGTATGCTGCTATTGCTTTCTTCATGACTTATACATGTTCCTATGACTATGAGATTATGCAACTCCCGTTTACCGGAGGAACACTTTGTGTGCTACCAAACGTCTACAACGTGAATGGGTGATTATAAAGGTGCTCTCAGGTGTCTCCAAAGGTACATGTTGGGTTGGCGTAATTTCAGATTAGGTTTTGTCCTCCGATTGTCGGAGAGGTATCTCTCGCGCCTCTCGGTAATACACATCACTTAAGCCTTGCAAGCATTGTAACTAATGAGTTAGTTACGGGATGAAGTATTACGGACGAGTAAAGGGACTTGCGTAACGAGATTGAACTAGGTATTGGATACCGACGATCGAATCTCGGGCAAGTAACATACCGATGACAAAGGGAACAATGTATGTTGTTATGCGGTTTGACCGATAAAGATCTTCGTAGAATATGTAGGAGCCAATATGAACATCCAGGTTCCACTATTGGTTATTGACGGAAACAGTTCTAGGTCGTGTCTACATAGTTCTCGAACCCGTAGGGTCCGTGACGCTTAACGTTACGATGGTGTTATATTATGAGTTTATGAGTTTTGATGTACCGAAGGAGTTCGAGTCCCGGATGAGATCGGGGACATGACGAGGAGTCTCGAAATGGTCGAGACTTAAAGATCGATATATTGGACGACTATATTCAGAGTTCGGAAGGTTCCGAGTGATTCGGTATTTTTGAATCTACCGAGAGTTACGAGAATTCGCCGGGAGTATATGGGCCTTATTGGGCCATACGGGAATAGAGGAGAGAGGCCAAAGGAAGGAGGCCTCGCCCCCCCTCTGGTCCGACTGGACAAGGCGCAGCCCCTTTCCTTCTCCCTCTCCCCTCTTTCCCCTTCTCCTACTCCAACAAGGAGGTGGAATCCTACTAGGACTAGGGAGTCCTAGTAGGACTCCACACTGGCGCGCCCCTCCTAGGGCCGTCCTCCTCCCCTTGCTCCTTTATATCTGAGGGGGGGGCACCCCATGACACACAAGTTGATCTTCGTGATCGTTCCTTAGCCGTGTGCGGTGCCCCCCTCCACCATATTCCACCTCGGTCATATCGTCACGGAGTTTAGGCGAAGCCCTGCGTCGGTAGAACATCATCATCGTCACCACGCCGTCGTGCTGACGGAACTCATCCCCGACACCCTGCTGGATCGGAGTCCGGGGATCGTCATCGAGCTGAACATGTGCAGAACACGGAGGTGCCGTACGTTCGGTGCTTGGATCGGTCGGATCGTGAAGACATACAATTACATCAACCGCGTTGTCATAACGCTTCCGCTTACGGTCTACGAGGGTACGTGGACATCACTCTCCCCTCTCGTTGCTATGCATCAACATGATCTTGCGTGTGCGTAGGAATTTTTTTGAAATTACTACGTTCCCCAACAGTGGCATCCGAGCCTAGGTTTTATGCGTTGATGTTATATGCACGAGTAGAACACAAGTGAGTTGTGGGCGATATAAGTCATACTGCTTACCAGCATGTCATACTTTGGTTCGGCGGTATTGTTGGATGAAGCGGCCCGGACCGACATTACGCGTACGCTTACGCGAGACTGGTTCTACCGACGTGCTTTTCACACAGGTGGCTGGCTGGTGTCAGTTTCTCCAACTTTAGTTGAACCGAGTGTGGCTACACCCGGTCCTTGCGAAGGTTAAAACAGCACCAACTTGACAAACTATCGTTGTGGTTTTGATGCGTAGGTAAGAACGGTTCTTGCTCAGCCCGTAGCAGCCACGTAAAACTTGCAACAACAAAGTAGAGGACGTCTAACTTGTTTTTGCAGGGCATGTTGTGATGTGATATGGTCAAGACGTGATGCTAAATTGTATTGTATGAGATGATCATGTTTTGTAACCGAGTTATCGGCAACTGGCAGGAGCCATATGGTTGTCGCTTTATTGTATGCAATGCAATCGCCCTGTAATGCTTTACCTTATCACTAAGCGGTAGCGATAGTCGTGGAAGCATAAGATTGGCGAGACGACAACGATGCTGCGATGGAGATCAAGGTGTCGCGCCGGTGACGATGGTGATCATGGAGGTGCTTCAGAGATGGAGATCACAAGCACAAGATGATGATGGCCATATCATATCACTTATATTGATTGCATGTGATGTTTATCTTTTATGCATCTTATCTTGCTTTGATTGACGGTAGCATTTTAAAATGATCTCTCACTAATTATCAAGAAGTGTTCTCCCTGAGTATGCACCGTTGCCAAAGTTCGTCGTGCCCAGACACCACGTGATGATCGGGTGTGATAAGCTCTACGTCCATCTACAACGGGTGCAAGCCAGTTTTGCACACGCGAATACTCGAGTTAAACTTGACGAGCCTAGCATATGCAGATATGGCCTCGGAACACGGAGACCGAAAGGTCGAGCGTGAATCATATAGTAGATATGATCAACATAGTGATGTTCACCATTGAAAACTACTCCATTTCACGTGATGATCGGTTATGGTTTAGTTGATTTGGATAACGTGATCACTTAGAGGATTAGAGGGATGTTTTTCCAAGTGGGAGTTCTTAAGTAATATGATTAGTTGAACTTAAATTTATCATGAACTTAGTCCTGATAGTATTTTGCAAATTATGTTATAGATCAATAGCTCGCGTTGTTGCTTTCATATGTTTGTTTTGATATGTTCCTAGAGAAACTGTGTTGAAAGATGTTAGTAGCAATGATGCGGATTGGATCCGTGATCTGAGGTTTATCCTCATTGCTGCACAGAAGAATTATGTCCTTAATGCACCGCTAGGTGACAGACCTATTGCAGGAGCAGATGCACACGTTATCAACGTTTGGCTAGCTCAATATGATGACTACTTGATAGTTTAGTGCACCATGCTTAACGGCTTAGAATCAGGACTTCAAAGACGTTTTGAACGTCATGGACCATATGAGATGATCCAGGAATTGAAGTTAATATTTCAAGCAAATACCCGAGTTAAGAGATATGAAGTCTCCAACAAGTTCTATAGCTAAAAGATGGAGGAGAATCGCTCAACTAGTGAGCATGTGCTCAGATTGTCTGGGTACTACAATCGCTTGAATCAAGTGGGAGTTAATCTTCCAGATAAAATAGTGATTGACAGAATTCTCTAGTCACCATCACCAAGTTAGTAGAACTTTGTGATGAACTATAATATGCAAGGGATGACGAAAACAATCCCCAAGCTCTTCGCGATGCTGAAATCGACGAAGGTAGAAATCAAGAAAAACATCAAGTGTTGATGGTAGACAAGACCACTAGTTTCAAGAAAAGGGCAAAGGTAAGAAGGGGAACTTCAAGAAGAACGGCAAGCAAGTTGCTGCTCAAGTGAAGAAGCCCAAGTCTGGTCCTAAGCGTGAGACTAATTGCTTCTACTGCAAAGGAACTGGTCACTGGAAGCGGAACTGCCCCAAGTATTTGGCGGATAAGAAGGATGGCAAAGTGAACAAAGGTATATTTGATATACATATTATTGATGTGTACTTTACTAGTGTTTATAGCAACCCCTAAGTATTTGATACTAGTTCAGTTGCTATGATTAGTAACTCGAAACGGGAGTTGCAGAATGAACAGAGACTAGTTAAGGGTGAAGTGACGATGTGTGTTGGAAGTGGTTCCAAGATTGATATGATCACCATCGCAGACTCCCTATACTTTCGGGATTAGTGTTGAACCTAAATAAGTGTTATTTGGTGTTTGCGTTGAGCATGAATATGATTTGATCATGTTTATTGCAATACGGTTATTCATTTAAGTTAGAGAACAATTGTTGTTCTGTTTACATGAATAAAACCTTCTATGGTCATACACACCAACGAAAATGGTTTGTTGGATCTCGATCATAGTAATACACATATTCATAATATTGAAGCCAAAAGATGCAAAGTTAATAATGATAGTGCAACTTATTTGTGGCACTGTCGTTTAGGTCATATTGGTGTAAAGCGCACAAAGAAACTCCATGCTGATGGGATTTTGGAATCACTTGATTATGAATCACTTGATGCTTGCGAACCATGCCTCATGGGCAAGATGACTAAGACTCCGTTCTCCGGAACAATGGAGCGAGCAACTGACTTATTGGAAATGATACATACTGATGTATGTGATCCGATGAGTGTTGAGGCTCGCGGCGGGTATCATTATTTTCTGACCTTCACAGATGATTTGAGCAGATATGGGTATATCTACTTGATGAAACATAAGTCTGAAATAGTTGAAAGGTTCAAAGAATTTCAGAGTGAAGTGGAAAATCATCGTAACAAGAAAATAAAGTTTTCTGCGATCTGATCATGGAGAAAATATTTAAAGTTACGAGTTTGGTCTTCAATTAAAACAATGTGGAATAGTTTCACAGCTCACGCCACCTGGAACACCACAACGTTATGGTGTGTCCGAACGTCGTAACCGCACTTTATTTGATATGGTGCGATCTATGATGTATCTTACCGATTTACCACTATCGTTTTGGGGTTATGCATTAGAGATAGCTGCATTCACTTTAATAGGGCACCATCTAAATCCGTTGAGACAACACCGTATGAACTATGGTTTAGCAGTAAACCTAAGCTGTCGTTTCTTAAAGTTTGGAGTTGCGATGCTTATGTGAAAAAGGTTTTCAACCTGATAAGCTCAAACCCAAATCGAAGAAGTGCATCTTCATAAGAATACCCGAAGGAAACTATTGGGTACACCTTCTATCACAGATCCGAAGGCAAAACATTCGTTGCTAAGAATGGATCCTTTCTAGAGAAGGAGTTTCTCTCGAAAGAAGTGAGTGGGAGGAAAGTAGAGCTTGATAAGGTAATTTGTACCTTCTCCCGAATTGGAAAGTAGTTCATCACAGAAATCAGTTCCAGTGATTCCTACACCAATTAGTGAGGAAGCTAATGATGATGATCATGAAACTTCAGATCAAGTTACTACAAAACCTCATAGGTCTTCCAAAGTACAGTCCGCACCAGAGTGGTACGGTAATCCTGTTCTAGAAGTCATGTTACTAGACCATGATGAACCTACGAACTATGAGGAAGCGATGATGAGCCCAGATTCCACGAAATGGCTTGAGGCCATGAAATCTGAGATGGGATCCATGTATGAGAACAAAGTGTGGACTTTGGTGGAGTTTCCCGATGATCGGCAAGCCATATTGTTTAAATGGATCTTCAAGAGGAAGACAGATGCTGATAGTAGTGTCACTATCTACAAAGCTCGAATTGTCGCAAAAAGGTTTTCGACAACTTCAAGGTGTTGACTACAATGAGATTTTCTCAACTGTAGCGATGCTTAAGTCTGTCTGAATCATGTTAGCAATTGCCACATTTTATGAAATCTGGCAAATGGATGTCAAAACTGCATTCCTTAATGGTTTTATTAAAGAAGAGTTGTATATGATGCAACCAGAAGGTTTTGTCGATCCTAAAAGTGTTAACAAAATGTGCAAGCTCCAGCGATCCATCTATGGACTGGTGCAAGCATCTCGGAGTTGGAATATACGCTTTGATAAGTTGATCAAAGGATATAGTTTTATACAGACTTGCGGTGAAGCCTGTATTTACAATAAAGTGAGTGGGAGCACTACAGCCTTTTTGATAAGTATATGTGAGTGACATATTGTTGATCAGAAAGGATGTAGAATTTTTCTGGAAAGCATAAAGGAGTATTTGAAAGGAGTTCTTTAAAAGAAAGACCTCAGTAAAGCTTATTACATATTGAGCATCAAGATCTATAGAGATAGATCAAGAGGCTTGATAAGTTTTTTCAATGAGTACATACCTTGACAAGATTTTGAAGTAGTTCAAAATGGAACAGTCAAAGAAAGAGTTTCTTGCTTGTGTTACAAGGTGTGAAATTGAGTAAGACTCAAATCCCGACCACGACAGAAAATAGAAAGAGAATGAAAGTCATTCCCTATGCATCAATCATAGGTTCTAAAAAAGTATGCATGCTGTAGACCAGACCTATTGTATACTCTGCCATGGTTTGGCAAGAGAGTACAATAGTGATCTAGGAGTAGATCACTGGACATTGGTCAATATTATCCTTAGTGGAATAATGATATGTTTCTCGATTATGGAGGTGACAAAAAGGTTCGTCGTAAATGGTTATGTCGACAAGTTTTGGCACTGACCCAGATGACTCTAAGTCTTAATCTGGATACATATTGAAAGTGGGAGCAATTAGCTAGAGTAGCTCCGTGCAGAGCATTGTAGACATAGAATATTTGCAAAATACATACGGCTCTGAATGTGACAGACCCGTTGACTAAACTTCTCTCACAAGCAAAACATGATCATACCTTAGTACTCTTTGGGTGTTAATCACATAGCGATGTGAACTAGATTATTGACTCTAGTAAACCCTTTGGGTGTTGATCACATGACGATGTGAACTATGGGTGTTAATCACATGGTGATGTGAACTGTTGGTGTTAAATCACATGGTGATGTAAACTAGATTATTGACTCTAGTGCAAGTGGGAGACTGAAGGAAATATGCCCTAGAGGCAATAATAAAGTTATTATTTATTTCCTTATTTCATGATAAATGCTAGAATTGTATTAACCGGAAACATAATACATGTGTGAATACATAGACAAACGGAGTGTCACTAGTATGCCTCTACTTGACTAGCTCGTTAATTAAAGATGGTTATGTTTCCTAACCATAGACATGAGTTGTCATTTGATTAACGGGATCACATCATTAGGAGAATGATGTGATTGACTTGACCCATTCCGTTAGCTTAGCACTTGATCGTTTAGTATGCTGCTATTGCTTTCTTCATGACTTATACATGTTCCTATGACTATGAGATTATGCAACTCCCGTTTACCGGAGGAACACTTTGTGTGCTACCAAACGTCACAACGTAATTGGGTGATTATAAAGGTGCTCTACAGGTGTCTCCGAAGGTACATGTTGGGTTGGCGTAATTCGAGATTAGGTTTTGTCACTCCGATTGTCGGAGAGGTATCTCTGGGCCCTCTCGGTAATACACATCACTTAAGCCTTGCAAGCATTGTAACTAATGAGTTAGTTACGGGATGAAGTATTACGAACGAGTAAAGAGACTTGCGAACGCAGATTGAACTAGGTATTGGATACCGACGATCGAATCTCGGGCAAGTAACATACCGATGACAAAGGGCACAACGTATGTTGTTATGCGGTTTGACCGATAAAGATCTTCGTAGAATATGTAGGATTCAATATGAACATCCAGGTTCAACTATTGGTTATTGACCGGAAACAGTTCTAGGTCGTGTCTACATAGTTCTCGAACCCGTAGGGTCCGCACGCTTAACGTTACGATGACTGTTATATTATGAGTTTATGAGTTTTGATGTACTGAAGGAGTTCGGAGTCCCGGATGAGATCGGGGACATGACGAGGAGTCTCGAAATGGTCGAGACGTAAAGATCAATAAATTGGACGACTATATTCGGAGTTCGGAAAGGTTCCGAGTGATTCGGGTATTTTTCGAGTCTGGAGAGTTACGAGAATTCGCCGGGAGTATATGGGCCTTATTGGGCCATACGGGAATAGAGGAGAGAGACCAAAAGGAAGGAGCCCTGCGCCCCCCCTCTGGTCCGAATTGGACAACGGGCGCAGCCCCCCTTTCCTTCTCCCTCTCCCGCTGTTTCCCCTTCTCCTACTCCAACAAGGGAGGTGGAATCCTACTAGGACTAGGGAGTCCTAGTAGGACTCCACAGTTGGCGCGCCCCCTCCTAGGGCCGGCCTCCTCCCCCCTTGCTCCTTTATATATGGGGGCAGGGGGGCACCCCATGACACACAAGTTGATCTTCGTGATCGTTCCTTAGCCGTGTGCGGTGCCCCCCTCCACCATATTCCACCTCGGTCATATCGTCGCGGAGTTTAGGCGAAGCCCTGCGTCGGTAGAACATCATCATCGTCCTGCCACGTCGTCTTGACGGAACTCATCCCCGACACCCTGCTGGAGCGGAGTCCGGGGATCGTCATCGAGCTGAACGTGTGCAGAACACGGAGGTGCCGTACGTTCGGTGCTTGGATCGGTCGGATCGTGAAGACGTACGACTACCTCAACCGTGTTGTCATAACGCTTCCGCTTACGGTCTACGAGGGTACGTGGACATCACTCTCCCCTCTCGTTGCTATGCATCACAATGATCTTGCGTGTGTGTAGGAATTTTTTTGAAATTACTACGTTCCCCAACAGAGAGTGTGGCGGAGGGTTTTGGAGCAATATTTCTAAGCACTTGAGCAAATACTCCATGATCAAAACCTCATCCTCTTAATAGTATTGAATTTCTTATAGACTCAATATGATCCTGCATCACTTAACAAGAAATGCAGAGTCTTGAAGCTTTTGCCAATGCTTGTTCTTTGCATTTTGAGGTTTCCACATTCACATCTCATTGCCATACCTAAATGAAGTTTCCTGAAATATTCTTTCAGTAGGCACTAGTTCGTTGATGCATTTGTTGTAATGAATTACCAAGACCACCCAGTAATTAGTTGCACTTTCAAAGAGCCATGACGTGAAGGTGGAAAAGAAGGTGGAGAGGTTTAACATCTTGATGGCGGCGGTTGAGAAGTAGAATAACATCAAAGAGAAGAAGACCAAGCTCGAAAAAAGGAAGGTTGAGCTTGCGACCCGTACAGGCGATACCAAGATGTTGACCATGAGGATGGACGAGTTAGACGATGATGTTGCGATAATCGTGCGTGCAATCGTTGTTAGACGAGTCCTGGCGCATTGCGCGCCCCAGCTCTGGAGCAAGTACTACTAGAGTATTCCAGTCCAGTGTGGTACTAGAGTATGCTGCATCCGCTGGTTGGAGATGCCCTAAGAGCATCTCCAGCCGCCCCCAGAACGGCCTCCCCAGGCGTTTTCTTTTCGCCGGCGCCGAAAAATCGGCCCAGCCGCACGCCCAGGAGCCCTTTTTCGTCGGCTTGGGCCGAAATCAGCACCGGCGGACCCAGGCCGAACCCGAAGCGACGGGTGGCGCCCGGGGGCGCCGGGGCGAGCGTTTTGGCGCGAAGCAGCCGCGGGCCCGCCGCGTCAGCGAGACGGCTGTTTCGTCGACCCCATCGCCTCGGTTCCCACGGAAATCAATGCGAAGGTTGCTGGACTGCCGCGCTGCCGCGCCGGTCAGCCTCCATTGATGCTCACGGGCGGCACAGTGAAGACGCCGCCGACGCGCGTCCGCTCGCATGCGCCACGCGTCCGCCCGCATGCCGCCCACCGCCACCCCCGCTCCGGCTATAAAAAGCGCCCCTCCCCGCCGGTGAGCACCACACCCTCCCCCTCTCCCTCCTGTGAAAGCCTTCTTCCCGCTGACGAGCTCTCCCCCACTGCCTTCCACTGCCGACGAGCGAAATGGCCGAAAGATACCCAGGCGACGGCGCAGCGGCGAACGGCTTCGGCCGCCGACACCTCCAGGAGCCGGAGGCGCGCATTCTGTACGAGGCAGAGTACCCGGCGCCGCCCGACATGCGCGTGCCGGGGGCGTGGAGGTTGAGCGCCGGCGGCGTCCCGGTGCCGCCCGTCCCCGAAGGAGCTGCACGGCGGGCGGAAATCGCCCGCATACGCTCGTCGCAGATGGAGGAGCAGCGGAACGAGCCGAGGTACGTGCCCGACAGCGAAACGCTGTGGATGATGTACTTTCAGGCCCGCCGCGAGGAGCAGATCGCCTCCACCAACGGCGTCATCCCCCGCGGCCGCCTCAATTCCGAAGGACGACGCGAGTGGTGGGGCGTCCCCGGCCGCACACTCGACGCCATTCTCGACCACATCGAGACCGGCAACGTGCCGCGGCTGGAGTACCCGGCGCGCCCCTCCTTCTCTCGCCGCCGCGGTAGTTCCTGGATACCGCGGCGAATGGAGCCGGGGTCGTCCTCCTCGTCGGGCTCCGGCTCGCCGGCCGTCCGCCCCGTCAAGCCCGAGCCGGAGGAGACACCGCTCAGGCGTCGTGCGCGGAGCAGCACCCTCGTCATCAACGAGCCGTCGCCTACAACGGCACCAACGAGGCGCTCCCTTCGCCTTGTCCGGCTGAAGCCCGAGCCGGACACGGCCCCCGTGAAGCCGGAGCACGCCGGCATGGTGGCACCCGACGACGAGTCCGCCCTCAAATGGGCAAGGGAGGATTACGTCCGCGAGCAGGTGCGCCAACAACATCGGGCTTACCTGAAGACCTAGGCCCACAGCCACGCCGAGGAAGGAGGCGTTATCGTCATCGACAGCGACGATGAGGTCGAGGCCTGGCCGTCATGCGCTATCGCTGACCCAGGCGAGGGGTGCAGCAGGGACGCCGCGGGCGAGGCGCGCGCGACTACGACGACGACTACTACACCCGTTTCTACAGGCTTCTCGGCATGTAGAAGGCGGCGGTGGCGGCACTAGCTATGCGTTTTAATAAGTTCGTTTTTAAGTTTAGTTCACGCATGTTTTACGCTTTTGTACAAATTTGGACAAAAAATTGGTAGAGTTCATGCAAAAGTCGCCCAGTTTGAAAAAAAAACAAGGCAAACTTCGGCGGCGACCGTGGGCGTGCGACTGGGAACTAACCGAACCTCAGGGGCCGAACTAGCACCGGCTCACCTCCAGGCCGCTATTTTTTGGCGCCATGTGGGGCTGAACGGCTGGAGATGCTCTAAACGCCATAGCAGGAGGTTGCTCTGTCATTTGATGCAATGCATGCAAGATCCATTCTAGCTCTGGAGCAAGTACTACTAGAGTATTCCAGTCCAGTCGCTGGTTGGGTGTGGGTGTGGCATGGAAGTCCATGCCCCGGCCCGCTTGCACATGGAAGTCCACCCCTATAATTATAAATCTCTGCCCCAATTAGGAGTAGTAATCTGCTGTCCTGCCTGCAGGTAGTAGGATCCCCAATCAATCAATCAATCCCGATCGATGCCGTCGCCGTCGACAGTGCGCGTGCTCTCGACGCGCACGGTCGCCCCGCCGCCGCGCCCGCGGGAGCGCATCCCGCTCACCTGCTGGGACGCCGCCATGCTCTCCGCCAACTACATCCAGAAAGGCCTCCTCTTCCACAAGCCCGCCTCCTCGGCGCTGCACGTCGTCGACCACCTCGCCACGGCCCTCCGCGACGCGCTTCTCCACTACTACCCCGTGGCCGGCCGCCTCGCCACGGAGCAGCACAGGGACGACCTCACCGGCGCCGTCGTGGGCTGCTCCGTCCACGTCGTCTGCGACGGCCAGGGCGTCGAGGTCCTGCACGCGGCGGCCGACGGGGTGACCATGGCGGACGTGGCCCCGCCCGACGCCGACGTGCCACGCGACCTGCTGGCGCAGTTCTTCCCGCTCACCGACGCCCTCAACTACGACGGCCGCGAGCAGCCGCTGTTCGCCGTCCAGGCCACCGACCTCGTCGACGGCGTCTTCATCGGCTTCGCCTACAACCACGCGCTCTCCGACGGCGCCGCGTTCTGGCACTTTGTCAACTATTGGGCGTCCCTCGCGCGCGCCAGGCTCGGCCTCGCCCCGGCGCCCTCGACACCCAAGCCCTCGTTCGAGCGCTGGTCGCCCGACGGCGGCGTGGCAGGGCCGGCCGTGCTGCCGTGCGCGGACGTGTCCGAGCTCGTCGAGCGCGCCTCGCCGCCGCGGCTGCGCGAGCGAATGCTGCACTTCTCCGCGGACTCGCTGGCGGCGCTCAAGGAGCGCGCGCGGGACGAGCTCCTGTCCGCCGGCGACGCGGCCAGCGCCGCCGCGCTGACGCGGTTCCAGGCGCTGTCCTCGCTCCTCTGGCGCAGCATCACCCGCGCGCGGCGGCTGGCACCGGAGAAGGAGACCGTGTGCCGCGCGGCCATCAATAACCGCGCGCGGCTCCGGCCGCAGCTGCCGCAGGAGTACTTCGGCAACTCAATCTACGCGATCGGGACCGAGCCGGCGCGGGCAGGGGACCTCCTGGCGCGCGGGCACGGCTGGGCGGCGGCGGCCGTTGGGCGGGCCGTTGCGGCGCACACGGACGCGGCCATCAGAGCGCGCGTGGCGGAGTGGACGTCCAATCCCATGGTGTACACGCATCGCTTCTTCGACGCGACGGGGACGATGATTGGGAGCTCGCCACGGTTCGACATGTACGGCTGCGACTTCGGGTGGGGGAGGCCGGTGGCGGCGCGCAGCGGCAGGGCCAACAAGTTTGACGGCAAGACGTCGTTGTACCCCGGCCGGGAGGGTGGTGGCAGCATCGACGCGGAGCTCACCCTCCTGCCGGAGAACATGGTGGCGCTCGAGCGGGACGACGAGTTCTGGGCCGCCGTCACCCTGGACGCGCCGGTGCCGAAGCCGCAGAAGAAGGATTGAATCATCAATTCATCATCACCACTCTGCTTTGCTACTTGTCAATTTTTTATTTTACATTTTCTTGCGGAAATAATTTTTTTATTTTACTTGTGATTGCCTAATAAAGAGTAATATGCTCTAATTATCTTTTCTAATGACAACAAGTGAAAGATCTTGGATTGTGAGAAGATTTTTTTTTGATACATGAACAGTAGTCAGTAGGGGAAGCCCCCACTGTAATTTTCTACTCCCTCCGTCCTACTCCCCCGTCTCATAATCTAAGACGCGTTTTGATACTAATATATAGTGTGAAAAACGTCGTACATTATTTAAATGAGGGAGGGAGTATACTGTAAGACATTTTTTGACTTTGGGACAGAGGTAGTGTTAATTAAATGAAGAGAAAAAGCCTGTACAAGTAAGTAAAGAAAAAGAAAATCTGTACAAGATTTGTGGGAAGAATTTTGCTCATGTTTGAAGCTTCCTTTCCACTAACTAGAAATATGCACAAATCTTTCAAATTTGCTGACTATTATTCATTCTCACGGATACATAGTACATACACATTCGAAAGTGGACATCCTTAATGTTTCAAAAAATAAATGGACATCCTTAATTAGTGTAGCTGAGAGATCTTTGGATGAGGAAGCTCGTCCAAACGACGTTAGAGTTTACAACTAAAGCAATCTGATTTAGCAGTCAGTTCTCAGCTCCTAATCAAAAGTTAGTGCTCACACATATATGCTAGTGAAATTCAGGATCTCTGTGGGAGTTCCGAAAGCTGCTTTCAGGAGAAATCCAAGACTCAAATGGAGGACACAAATACATGCTGACATGATATTTTACCTGTCATTGATCCTTCCATGTTAATCTAGAGATGAGACTGGAGGGAACATGTATTATGCTAAATATATGGAGTTCAGCTCCTTGAGGCATATCTATCATATGAGATATCCCTAAAAAAAATATCATATGAGATGAGACTGGAGGGAACATATATTAAGCTCCTTGAGGCTTGAGAGATTGGATGTCGCACATGGTTTCATACGATCTATACGATTTTCCAGATCTAAATCGAGCAGGTTTCATAAAGAAGATCTGGTTCAAGATGTTGTATTTGATACCAGTAAGAGAAGAACCCGACCCGGTAATTAATTATTAGCATGGGAGCAGAAAACATGACAAGTTTATGAAAGAGACCCAGCTAAAGTTTGCATGGCATCTTCTGGCCTAAATCTCCCTCCCTACGGACTTTAGTCATCTGGTGAACCAAACTGCTCTAGAGTTGTAAAACTCAACAGTTTGTAAATTTTGTAAATCAAGTCGGCATGGTAAATGTGCATCAAGAAAGAGTGCTCTAACGACATGGTCTGGTTCACGTAACTGCACGAATGCTCTTCTGATTTGACCAAGAATTAAACTGCAGCCAAAACATCCATGCATGTTCCGTAGCCGAACCGGGGAAGAATGGTTGCTTGGTTTTGCACATATAAAAAAACCCAAATGCCAAGGAACTGACGTCAGTTCAGCTAGCTTCTCACGCAAACGTTGTCTGCGTCGTCAGATTGCGCTGAGCGGCCATGGTTAACTCGTCGTGGGATCATCAACGATGCTAAGTACCGTAGATCAAAGGGCTTGTATCTGAACGGAAACTCGTGAGGTAGGGCCATTGGGTATAGCCTTATAGGCTAGATCGTAGCATCGATCAAGTAGACCGATGTATATATGCACATATTGTTGGGATAAATCACGAGTGAACATAGTACCAGGCGAGGAGGAAATCAACACGGTTCGCTCCCACATGATTCGTGCACTAGTATTATATAACAAGCTTGTATATTGATTTGTCCGCACCGGCCGCGTCATCGCAATGATATGTCCCACAAGTCAGTCGCATGCAATGAAGCCAGACGCATTGAATCTTGTCATCGACTACAATGCTAAGGCCAATCGTAGATGACTTCCTTTATTGCCATGCATGACACATAATAGCATAACATTTATTATGATACGGTATCATGATAGTATGATACTCAACCCTCCGTTTCTTCATTTAATTCTATGTCACCTCATAAAAAATGTCTAGTTCGCATGCATAATAAGTTATGATACTCTCATTACATCCAACCTAAGTACTGTAGGCTATAGCACACTTGACGAACGTGCTATGTTCACAGTTATGTCTAGCTGTGAGCCAACGTCACCCTATACCCATGACCCTGCATTTGTTCTCCAAATCCACCTGCCCAGCTCATAGCTCCTCCCAGGTCATTTCATCATCTTCCCCTTAGCCATTCTCTTTTGTTCTTGTGCTTGGGCAACTTTTGGGCGCCTTTTCTGAAAGTAGGGGACAACCTGCTGCGTAATTTTTGTTTTTATTTCACATTGACTGTTTTCATGCTTTCCTTTGTGACAAACACTGTCGTCAATGTAGTACTTCATCCGTCTCATAATGTAGGGCATTTTTTGAAATTACTGTAGTAGTATCAAAAATCGCCTTACATTATGGGACAGTCAAAGTACTTTATTGTACAATTTCCGAGACAAAGCTAGAGGATTTTTATCAAATGGTACTTTGGCTATAAACCGGTAACTAAAAAAAAGTAAACCATGCACTATTCCATTATTACAATCAGCTCAAGCAAAAAATTGGGAAGCAGTCACTTAATTTCAAAAGCCATGAAGGCAATCAAGTAAAAGGTTTATCTTTTAGAAGGCACCAAAAGGATCATGTGCACAAGACTGCAAAACCGAACAACACAAATTTGGGGCATGATATTTTATTGAAGGTTGCATAATGCGAGGGAAGGACAAATAATTGTCAAGTTTTTCATTCGAGAAGTTATAAGTTGCATTTTCCTGGAGCATTGAGAAGCTTCACAACTTTCATGCGAACACTCAAAGTTAAATATTTTTTGGTGGCCCATAGTGCAACACTAGCATTTAACCAGTAGATGGAAATATATGCCAACTATGCTAGGAGTGTCCCAACCATCACAGTAACAGCCTGGCCTTGAATTTTCATCCTCTGATTTGCAGCGTTAAACTCTAGATATAGCGTTCCAGTCCTTTTAGATACCTGATGATACACAATAAATGAATAAATACTCCATGATAATTTAGTTTACCAAGTGCATATTTTCTCATTTTTTTCAAACAAATGATACATTTGGTCATAAAGGCAGTCAAGACATACTTGAAAAGCTGTAAGTTTCTGTTTCCCCAGCTTTCGAGCCCAATATGGTGCTACAGCACAATGTGCACTGCCACAAACCGGGTCCTGTTGTATACCACAATGACAAGGGGTTATGATCGTAGACAATATATGCTCCATTCACCATAGAAAATTAAGGCCACATTTTTCTTTCAGAAAATGTACTTGGTCTGTTGGTATTTCTTACTCGACAGCAAATTGTAAGTTAAACAAGCTTCGCATATTATATTATGTATGTTCAGCTTAGAGAATGTTTACGGGATCACCTCATCTATCCCCCATTTTGGGGAGAAGAAACGTGAGAAGAAGTCATAACCCGATCTAGGTGGTGCCTGTCCTGTGACAATAACACCTCTGCCAGCACACTTCTTAAGTTGTTCCATGTTAGGGACAACGTCAACGACCTCTTCTCCTGATGAAAGTTCCACCTGAAAAAAGCCACGATCTGTTACCTCAAACAACTCGAATTCGCAAACCAGCTATTTGTGGTTTCAAATACACACCAGTATAATAAGTAGCAACCAAGAAAATAGCACGCTGTTTTGCCGCTTTAGCATCACTAGCACGCTGTTTAAGCAAATTTGCTTGCTATGGCGCTAATCAGGTATGGCGCCGCTAAACCGCACAAACGTCATATAGCGTTTTTTTTCTTTGCAAGCACCCGACACAGTACACAGCAGCCCATCGGCCCAACTTGGCATACAGTAGCATCAAGATCACATGGAGTAGGTCCCGCATACAGTTCGGACTTTTGCATGGATTGGTTTGAGCATGAATTTAATAGTGTGCATAGCATCTTTGGAAGGGCAACCCTAAATTTAATAGTGTGCTATTTTTTTCGGTTTGTACTTACGCTCAGAGCAAGGGCGAGGCATATATAATAAGTACTTACAATGAAGTCGTCGGTGAACGCCGCTCGGTGAACGCTGACGACGGGCGTGGCCTTCTGGAATATAGACGGCAGGTCGTGTTCATGGGTGGAGCTGCAGTCCACGAAAACATCACCCGTGGGGAAATCCAGCTCGATGAACGGCTTCCCCTCCTCCGCCTCCGTCACCCGTGGCAGCGAGCTAGCAGCGGGAACCTTCCGGGCGGTCAGGATCCCGGACTGGGTGACGAACTCGACCACGTCGTGCTGCTCGGCGAGGACGGCGGTGAAGAGGAAGTGGGCGGACGCAAGTGTCCCGTGGCCGCACAGCGCGACCTCGACGGCGGGGCTGAACCAGCGGAGGCGGAACCGCGGGGTGGACGACGACTTGGAGCCGGCGTTGCAGCGAGAGAGGAAGGCCGTCTGGGATACGTTGAACTCCGTAGCAATGGACTGCAGCCACCGGTCGTCGACGGGGTCGTCATCCTCCAGGAGGCACACCGCCGCCGGGTTGCCCTTGAACGGCTCGCCGGTGAAGGCATCCACCTGCGTGTATGCACGTACGTTGAAACGCGCGCGTGATTGAGAAAATTACTTGTCCGAGAAGAGAAAAATCCAGGAGCACTGACCATGGCGTACTGGACAGCTCGCTTGACCATTTCCAAGAAGCGGCGAGCCGCCTATGTGATGTTAGCTAGTTCCAATTCCGGATGCACTGTGTGATGTTAGCCGATCGATCCACCCACCACGTTCTTCAAATATATAGCTATTAGCCAGTAGCTACCGGCAGCTGGGGATCTCATGTTGTCTATCACAATGGTGCTACTGCCAGATAATACGATTCGATGTTGATTTACTACTTCTGGCTGCCATGCCTGTTTGTCGTGCTGCGTGGTCCACGTGCATGGTGCTCATAGTTTTAAGTACCCCGCTATAGCGTTGGCAGAGGGGTAGATTCACCTTTTCACCTTTTGTTAAAGTTTAGCAAGACGTTGCCCGATAATCCACTTCTGAGTCCAGGCTCATCTGCACCGTGCTGAAGAAAGGAAATCAAAAGAAATACTAGAAAAATTTAAAAAAATTCAATTGTTTTGGCATGGTAGATAATTTGATGCGTGAGGTCCGCTTCAATTTTCAAATCATTTTGATATCTGAGCAGCTCTAAAAAAAACCAGGGTCTGTAAAAAAGTTTACTGTTCATTCATTGTTCTGACCCAATTTATCTTTTTTGCTGAGAGCTACTCAGATGTCCAAATGACCTGAAAATTGGACCGGACCTCACGCAATATTTCTACCATGTAGAAAAAGTTTGAATTTTTTTGCGATTTTGTCTCACTGGATGCAGATGAGCTTGGGCATCGAAACACTGCACTCGATTTCACCCTATTTTTATTTTTCTCCTTATCTGCCTTTTTTGTTGACGCCAACATCCATGTCATTTTGGTTGTATGGGAAACACCATGATCCATGACGTTTACCACCCTGCCAAATGTCAGGGTTTGTGCCGTTTCGCCATCTGTTAAAAATGTCATGTCCCATGAAAAAATGCCAAGGAGAAAACGCCATCCATGCAAAAAAAAAAAACGCCATGGGTGTTGGCGTCACCAAAAAAGGCCAGATGAGGAATTTAATTTGAAAGGAGGTCAAATCATGCTAAACTTTGACAAAAAGGTGAAAATAAGGATTTCGTGCTTGTAGAGAATCGATCAAGTAGATCGTTATATATATGCACATATTCTCGTCTATTCTTGTGTAATAGTACAACTCTAAATGCGAACCAACCTGTGGTTGCATGGTTAGGAGGATAGTGGTATCCTCAGTCCATCAGGATTCAAATTTTGATGCTTGCGTTATTCCTAAATTTATTTCAGAATTTTCGACGATGAGCGTTCAGTGGAGGAAGACGTTATCATCCACTACGAGGCGCCTGTGGTGAGTTCGTCAATATCAAGATGATATGTCGGGTCAGTCTCCCGAAGGTGCTTATATGGGTCGGGTTTGCGTGTGTGTTCATAGAGATGAGTGTATGGATGTATATATATGAGCATCTGCGTCTGTACTGTGTTCTAAATAAAAGTACAACTCTAAATAATTTATACGGCCTTGTGGACCACGAGCGTTTCCAGCATAAGTAGATTGCCACCGACGACAGCTCATGCCACATGGCTGATGGTTGTTGGCTTCCACAGCCCATGGATCGGGAACGGATACTTATACTTTTAAGGAAAGCCCACCCTTCATTCATGAGAGCACAAGATCTGCCGTGAGAGGGTTCACAAGAAAATTTACGTACATGGGTTACCAATTTAGGGAGCACATCAGAAATTAACTACAAATCAATTCTAGTTGAATTATATCTATGAATGGAGTACATGACTATTGAAAGACTGGTAAAAAAATCATGCCAATTCTCGAGCTGGGTATTTGGCAAGTGTTTATACTGAACTTAAGTTTCAAATGCTCATTTGCTGTCTATGAGACAAAAAATCGTTTCATATAGAAACAATAGGACCAGGACTCTATCCAAGGCGTACACGAGGTGATGACTCAATATCATCTAACACCAGGTACAAAGACACTGCAAACAACTGAAAAATACCGGATCGTCATGTGCCAGTACATCATGGGTGCTAGCCTCTCGTTTTCTTTTCTTTAATTTGGTTCTCTTAAGATAGTACGATAATTATTTATTGGTTATACTTGTGGCCCTCGACATGCGCACGCAACTGCTACGTGGCTCCTTCAATTTCAACAAGAACATCTACTATTTATCTATCTACCTATTACTCTAGCATATTACTATACTACTAAAACGATAGAAAACGAATGGTTTAGATGTAACATTAGAAATAGAGCTCAAAAGAACAATTGTGATTTGCGGAAAGAAGTATTCACGTAGTCAGGCCTCGATATCACATACGTTTGCTTTCTACTTCCTCCGTAAACAAATATAAAAGCATTTAGTTTAGTGATCTAAATGCTTTTATATTTCTTTACAGAGAGAGTACCACACAAAGCTAGAAAAGAGAAAAGGCAAAACGATGAGCCAATTCCCATACCATATACCTATTGAAATATGAGACCGCTCGGGTCGCCCCCCGCTCGGGCGACTTGGACTCCCCAACCCTAGCCGCCGCCGGGGGCCTAGCCCATCCTCCTCCCCTCCTCCCGCCGCCGCCGGAGGAAGCCGCCGGCTTGTGCCCGGAGGCCGACGGCGGTGGCGGGGGCTCTTCCCCCCTCCCGCGTCTCAGGGGTGACGGGACCCCAACATGTGTGGAGGTGCGGCCGATCTAGAAGCGATGGCGTTGGCTTCGACGGCGGCGGCGGTCGGCCCTGCCTCGGTCCACAGGCGGCTGCTGCGGCGGCTGGCCTGGATCGGCCGGCGGCGCGATGCGTTTTCGGCGGCATGTCATCTCGCTTTAGATCGGCTGCGGCGTCGAGGGCCTGGTGGACTGCTTGGCGGCACCCATGGCAGATCTGTTCTGGCTGGTGTTGCCAGTGGTGGTGGTCATCTTCTTCGTCGGCGGCGGCCGGCCAGAAGCTTGGTGATTGGATCTCGAGATCCATCGTCTAGTCCCGGCTGCGAGTTGGGGAGACATGGTTGCCGGTCAAAACCGAGCTGACGGCAGGCGATGGCGGCGTTCTATGCCGTTACCTTGATGAAGGCATCGTCGTGTAACTACTATCGACCCACTCGTGCTGCTCTGAGGGAAACCCTAGGATCTGGTGTTCCAGATCGGACGATGGCGGCACTGCGGTGTCGTTTCTCTCTTGGGAGCATCGTTTGTGGAGCAGCGCCGAAGTCGAGGCAGGAGGTGGAGCGGCCGTCTTGCACGGAGCTTCGGTGGAGATGTCAAGTCATGCTTGACCGACAGGTGCTACGCTTGGTCATGCCTGGTCGGCAGGTGCTACGCACGACAGATCCTCCAAGGACTTCAAGCTGTGTCGGCTGGTGATACTTGGCAGCATGGCGCTGAGGTGTATCAGTGGCGACCGCGAGGTGTTCAGCTATTTGCGCGCAGGGAGGAGGTGCCGTTGGGCGCCGTGGTGGCGTCGACGATAGCTGGACCGAGCAAGGTTGATGCATCAGTACAGTTCTGAAGATGGAGCGGTGGCAGTTGGCTGCGGTGGCAGTTGGCTGCGGCGGCCTCTGAGAGCACGCCGGACCAGTGTGTGCCCCAGACCCGGCAAGTGGCAAGGTTGGGGTCTCAGATTTTAGATGTTAGGCTTGGCTACGATGTCTGTTTGGTATTAGGCCCAGGCTATCTGCGCCCTTCATCAACTGGATAGGTGTAGCGACAGTTTGTTGCTTAGACGGCGGCTTTAGTCTTACTGTTGTATTGATTTTGTAAGGTCTTGTGAGAATAATTAATAAAGTGGCTGTACGCATCGCCCAGATGCAGAGGCCGGGGGTCATCCTCCTTTTCTAAAAAAAAACCTATTGAAATATTAAAAGTACGGCAGTGTATCCAAGAGACCAAGACGTTCGTAACCAGCCTTGTGTGTGCGTTCATAGGGATGAGTGTATGCGCGTGTATATGAGCGCTTGTGTCTGTACTGATGCTAAAAAAAAAAGACGAAAAACACGCATGTATTTGTTTGCACACACGTAGATGTCTATGATTTAGAAGTGCATATCAGAATCACCTATGGAAGGACACTTGCCAGTACATCATGGGTGCTAGCCTCTCGTTTTCTATTCTTAAGATAGTACGATAATTATTTATTGGTTAGTATTCTACTTGTGGAGCTTGCATCATGATCGAGCCTCTCTACATGCGCACGCAACTGCTACGTGGCTCCTTCAATTCCAACAAGAAACTCCCTTGGACCTCTCCAAGCTAGCAAGTCAAACTTCGTGGAGTGGCTAGCTAGTGATTAATTAACCCTTTCCATGCGATCGGATCGGATCGGATCAGATCAGATGGGTATGAGCTTGCATCAGATCAGATCAGATCAGATCAGGTGGTGGTCGGTGATTGATACGCTACGGTGCACAATCCTCCATCTCTAAAGAGAACTAACGTGCGATCAAATTATGTACCCTCGCTCGCTGACGCTGCCTGCAAAATACTAAGAAGACTAGGACCGTAAGGTTTCCATTTTTCTGGTTTTTCTGGAATTTCTTTTGCTATGTTTCTTTGAGCGACGCGTGTGCAGCCCTTGTTTACCTTCACGTGTGCAGCCCATTGTATGGGAGAGTTCCTTTATTTTTCTATATTTGTTTGACTGCCCAGTTTTCATGGTCAAGCTGACGTGCATGTTCTAGATTTCCTGGATTTCCTTCCTTTGACGCGTCTCCATATGGGCATGCATGCCTGGGCCATGCAGCTCGCCACGTTTGCCTCTGCGCCAAGCACCTCGCCACGTTTGCCTCCACCGCTTTGACTGGTCTATCTCTGTCTCTCGTGAAAATACTGGCTCAATCCCATTGTCGTGGCTCGGCCAACCTATGTGCGTATAAAAAGCCACCCGTAGCGTGGGTCTCTCCAATCACCGCAGTACCGAGACCGGTCCTCACCAATAGGCCCATCTCTCCTCCCGATGCTGCCCTCCAACCTCCACCCGAGATCCCATGGCGCGCTACGTTGCCGCTCCAGCTGGCCGGCCAAGAGGTGCGCCCAGGCTAGAACATGAATCGGGAGAGCCGTGTACCATCGCCTCCCATGGATCTTCCTCGGCTCCGGCTCCCTGGCCTGAAGGCGGATAAACAGCGGTGGCCTTCGCGTGGTCCAAGGTGGCATGCCTGCAGCTGGCGGCGGATAGCTCGCTGCCCTGCTGCTCTCCATCCTAATCGGCTCCCCTTGGCCTTCCTCAGCTTCGGCCCCGGCTGCCGGTCCCCTCCATCTGCCCGACAGCCGTCCCTTCGCTGTTGCGTTCTTGCGAAGGTACGCATCACATCTGCCTTTACTCTCCTCTGATCTGTGTGGTTTCTTTGTACAGGTAGATGAGTTATTAGTACTAGAATTTCGGATCTAAAGTTCGGTGCATATGGTACAGATTCTTAATCTGAGAATAATTGTTTAGGTATTCCGTGCAGGTAGGACACAAATTTGGGCGTCTAGCTCCTTGCATGAATGTGCAAGGAATTCAAAACCTGCATCTTTTCTTAAATATAACATGGTATATTTATTCGTGATCTCTCCTTGACGTTGTCTTGCATTTTTCTCGATGGAAGTAATTTTGGTTTAATTTCACATGATGTTAAAGAAATAAACACGTGACATGCTGAATAGCTGACAGAGGAAATGCTACAGCTTGATGACTATTGCAGTACTACATTATTTTCAGGTATGTATTGTTCCTTTTGTGATAGTTCTCTCTCCTATGAGAGTGAAATGAATCATTTTTTATTTTTTGAACAAGGTTGCTCTCTCCTATATACTCCCTCCGTTCCGAATTACTTGTCGCACATATGGATGTATCTAGATGTATTTTAGTTCTAGATACATCCATTTCAGCGACGAGTAATTTAGAACGGAGGGAGTAGAAGTAAAATGACTCATTTTTAATTCTTTGAACAAGGTTGCCGAAAGTAGGGCGCTCAGCCAGTGAGGCATTATCACTTTTTTAAGAAGCTTCGCAAAATCTGCTCTTATACTATAGAAAACTAATGTAAGTTTGTTAGCCTTATAGGGTACTAATATGCTGAACACATGATATTAAATATACAGTACATTGCACTGTGAAGTGAGTATGTGTTGGGTTTAGTCCCACATCGGTTGTGGGGGGAGACATAACACGATTCATAAGGGCGGGGGTGTCCCCTCCTAACAGGCTAGTCTTTTGGGGGGAGAGGGCCCAAGGCCTCTCATAAGTCGGTGTTGCTCTCCGGTTGGGCCTGGTGACGCATGTGGGTCGGAAACGCTGGTGTAGCGGACCCGGTATTGCGTAACAATTGGTATCAGAGCCCAGGTGCCCGGAATGAATCTCGGTAGACTCACGGGTGGTCGGTCATGGTTGGTGGGCTGGAAACGCTGGTGTTAGCGGGCCCATGGATGGCCGATGTGTGAGGGGGAGATTGTTGGGTTTAGTCCCACATCGGTTGTGGGGGGAGACATAACACGATTTATAAGGGCGGGGGTGTCCCCTCCTAACAGGCTAGTCTTTTGGGGGGAGAGGGCCCAAGGCCTCTCATAAGTCGGTGTTGCTCTCTTGGGCCTGGTGACGCATGTGGGTCGGAAACGCTGGTGTAGCGGACCCGGAATTGCGTAACAGTATGTATATACTATCCACACAAGATTCTGTATGTCACACTTGACTTCATCATGCTTTGATTTCATATGTATTCTTTAGGCATACACTAATGTGGTAGCTTGGTCATATTCTGTAGCTAATTTAGTCACCACAATACTCAGTATTTTTTTCCCGGCTTTCAATATATAAATAACTTCCACTTGCCATTTCACATGATAAGCACTACATTCCATTTAGTTATGGCCTACAACTTATTATTTATGGATAGGCACAACTGAAGTCTTGAGTTTTTGAGCATCACAGAAGAACCACATTCCTTTTTGTAGCGATAGAACAAATTGATCAACATTCGACCTTTTTCAGCTATTATAGGAACACTAAGATGCACAAAATCAACCTGTGTTAGGGCCAATGGTCCTGTCTAAATGTGAAATCTTGCATGTGTTATTTATCAATTCCAAAAGGTGATGGTTGTGTTATTACGTCAGAAAAGAGGTACTTGTACAATTTTGGGACTGATTTTGGTTAAGGGTTTTTCGGTTCTCATCTCTATATGGATATACTTTTTTCAGGTTAGTGGTTTAGGAGTTCCTGCCAAGACTGGCTTTTGGAATCTATCCTCGCTTCACCAGTTGGGCTTAACAAGGACATAATTAATTCTTTGTTGGTAATTAGAAAAAAAATATCTGGTTGGAGAAAACTTCTCTTTTGGTTAATTGTTTGTTTCTGAATTTTAGTAATGTTTTTTACATTTTCATTTTTCATGTTAGTAGTACGGGACTTCCTGTCAAGAACGACTTTTGGAAGTTAAGCTAGCTTCATCAGTTGGGATTTCTGTATAAAACTAAGATAATTTATTTTGGTGCTTGCGATGAGTATTAGACAGAGGGGTGATGGACAGATACTACACCCAGTATATCTGTTCATTTATGTTGTTAATTAACTAATTAGACAAAAATCCTCTATCTGTATGGTGTTTGTGATTATGCTATCAATTCACCAAACACTAAATACCGGGTTGTGCTTTTCAAATCTAGCAAATTAATTTTCTCTATTGCTTCTTTTCCAAACAGAAATATTAGAACTACTCTGCCATGAGTCTTACTATCAAAAAATTATATAAGCCGCACCGGATTATTATTGGTAACTTATATAAAGAAGTTTGTCTTAGCAGCACAATTCAGATAACTTTGCAGTTGTGTACGAACGAAAAAGCTATTACATACCAGATCAAAGAGAGAAGCCAGGCTGAACATTGCGATCCTACCGATCTGCCAAGTCTTTCCTCATGAAATTTCAAGGATGGGAGGGCCAGCACTCTATTAATATTATAAATGATCTGAATTGGTTATTTTCTTTAAATAAAAAAACACTACCAACAATGCCAGATCGCCCTGAATATAAGAATTTAATCACTATTTTTCCTAATAAGAAACAAGTCAAGTGCCCAAGTCCATTTATCTGCTTACTAAGCGTCCACCTAGGAACTGAGTATTGTAGAAAAAACAATAACTCGTCAGGGATTCAGGAAAGCTCAAAACATGCAGAAGAAGCCAAGGAAACGCACGGCCACCAGAACAGCAATGGAAGCAAAGGAACCGAGCTGAGGCACCCAAAGCACCGGAATTAGCCATCTTCGTCGGCCAGCCCAAACATGGCCAGAATTCAGGAGCAAGGCCGGTCTGCTCACCCCATGCGCAGCTCCACCTATGTTGGCCCGCAGCACCACGAGAACATGAGTGAGATGCCGAGAATCGTATGTGTCAGAGGAGGCGAGGCGGGAGATGTATTCAACCTCTCTGCAAGCGCAACCATAACAGCAGCGCATCAGCTCGACTCGATCCGCTCATCCACCGTCGGCGGGACCCTTTGTGGTTTCTCTCACCTCGGAAGCGACGGGAGAGGGAGAAGACGCCTGGATACCTGCGGTGCTCACGAGCGCGGCCGCCGCATCCGTGACGACGGTGGTGGCGGCACAATCGTACAGGAACTCCATCTCCTCCTCCTCCGACGGCAGTGTTCTCACGTCCAGGTGAGGGGGTTGTCGCTGTCGGGAGGAGCTCGCGTAGGCAGACCGGAGGTGGCCGCGGTCGGCGGAAGGTGGTGGTAGTCTTTTGCGATGTGATGTTTAGCTTAGCGCGACCAGGCATGAGGCAACGCAACAACGAAAGCAGAGGAGGCAGTCCGCGGCAGGGGGCCGGGGTGGACAGGTGGTGCGCAGAAGCGGGTCAGTGGGTGGACAGCTGGTGTTGGTGACTTGCTACTCCTAATTTATTTATTTTCTCTTTGTTTTTCTAGATAGTAGTAGAACTGAAGGTAAACACAATTGGTGCTGAAATTATTTGTGTAGCTGTGACATTCTATATCTTCAGAAATGGAATCTCAAGGCTGAGATTATAATGCTACTAGCCTACTACTGATATGGGCTAGCAGAGTATGGTTTTATGAAGATACACCTTTGTCAACAAATATGTTGTTGCATTTATGGAGATCTTGGCATTACAGCACCAATGTCCAAAATACGTAATACTAACAAGATGGATAAATGCAAGAAATTCTCTAGATACTAATAGAAGTATTTTACTATTCAGATAGAATATGTTGTACCTGTACTTTATTCTCAGTTAATCATTCAGTTGTGTTTTTTTGCATAATGTTGACAATATATTTTATGTTGGCTGGAATATGCAAGGTCGTGTGAATGATAACAGCGGGTACAATTCTACCAACTCCAATAAATTTTTTCATTCAGCATCATGTGCAGATTTAGTTTTCTAGAACATCTATGCCAAGTTAGTGTGCTTAAAGTTTTGCCGACTTCCAACTTATATGTTAATTCAGTGATCACGATGGGAGCAACATAAGTTGGGTAGTGCACAATTATTCTCTTGGCCACTACAAAGATACACACATGTTGAACATGCAACAAAATCTCAAAAACTTCACAAAAACAACAAACCTCAAGCAAATCAACAGGGCCTTGAACTACTTTGCCATTAATAAAATTTTGAGATGACTTACCAAATATTAAAAAACTAAATAGCTTATCACTCCTTGTGGCGCGGCGTGCCGCCGCACACTACCCGCTAGTATGCTACTATAAATAGACGAAGATTCGCAGCGGCGCGTTGGTGCAAGCCATGCATCTGTGTGGCCCAGGATCACCACTCGTTCGCACCGTTATTCGTGCATTTTTCTTTTGCGATGGTTATTCGTGCATTGGTGTGGACTCGAAAATTGTTTATAAATATAGGTAATTCCTTTTACTCCCTCCATCCATATATATAGGGCCTAATGCGGCTATTGAGGCTAACTTTGACTACATGTTAAAACAATAATATATGACATGCAAGTTACACAAAGCATACCGTCAAATTCATATATGAAAAGAGCTTCCAATGATATAATTTTTTACATTATACATCTCAAGTTAACACAGTACAACTGAAGTTGCTCACATACACAAGCATATACTCACCGCTATGAATGCACACACGCACTATGCCATGACCACCTCCGAGAGGCTGAGCCGACATGGCATCTTGAGATTTTACGAAGTCACCGTAGGCGCATCGCAGTCGACGTGAACGTCTCCTCTAGTAGAACAAACATTATCAGAAGCCTGAAATAAATCCAGGAATATTGCAAGCACCAATGTTAAGTTTAGGACTTGAACCCTGGTGGCTGGGGATATAACTATGCCCCTAACCATCAAACCACAGGTTGGTTCGCTAAATATAGGTAATGCTTGTATTCTACGAATGCGTGCGTATACGTTCGACTACACATGTCGGTCTTTTACACATACGTCCTATATGTCTACTTCTACATTCCTGTATTTGTCGTAGGCTTTCCACTTTTAACCTGCTGCCTTCTTCCAATCCAACATCTTCGTACACTTCCTTTTCTTGTCGCCTGAGTTCTTACTTTCAACCCTTTGATCCTCTTCATTCTCTATTACTTCTCCTTATATTCAATTTATTTTCTTTACCTGGTTTATACTCATCAGTTCATGTTGTTCTATCCTTCCACGGCTTCTTCCCATCCTCTTTGCCATGAATCTTCTCCACGCTCTTTTTTTCTACGATACATGATGGCGTCTGTCAAATATCTATCTTTCAATTTGCCAATTCAATCCTTGTACGATCAAATCTGAAAATTTTGGGAAGCATTTCATACCTTCCTTCAAGAAAAATCTTATAGAGATTTCTTTCTTCCAACTGCAATGAATTTTCAAATATTTGATTTCATTTTTACTCCCACGGTTTTACTTTTTGTTTGGTCAAGTTCTTTTGTAAGAAACTTAGAACATCAATTCAATCTTTTCCATCGGAACATGCTTCCGTTCTGCTTTCTGAAACTTACCTGGACTGCGCGCGCATGTAGTTACTGTTTCATTCCTGGACGCATCAACCAGTCACCCCAGTTACCCAACATTATTTTGGGTTGCACAATGCATACACGTCTCAACTTATTTGTGGCTACTGTTTTTCGCTCATCTTCTTCCTGTCTTAGTGTGATCCTCTAGATCTTCTTTCTTGCATCTCCTACTAGACATTCCACCCACCGGTTGTCGGAACTAGACGACCTTAACCATCGATAGGGACTACATGTACTGCTGCTCGTTCTCTCCATTCCTCTCCAACTCCCCCCACCCAAGAAAACCCCAATGGAGGTCCATCCTGTTCATGAAATGGAGGTAGATAAGCATCTATCCTTCTTTACTCCGCTCCAAATCAGCAGCTCAATCTTATTTCCTACTAAATTTCCCTATTTATGTATCTGTAGTGCCCAATCTGTTACGACCTCAGAGGCTTATGTGCTGGTGACCATGTTGTTATGAACAAGTACGTGCTTCTCCCTCTTTATTGTAGCAGACTACAAGAAAGAAAGGCAAGTTCTAATTATTGTTCAAATCTTCTTCATCACAATTTTTGTTCAAATTTTGCCTCATTATTCACTATTCTTAAGCATGTTCCTTAACAAGATCTCCAGTTCAATTCATGCTCACTCAATAAGATGTTCACTAGAAAAAAGGGTCCAAGTTATGTCCAATTCAGCATGCTCTTCCTCATGAATACATAATTTCCCTGATTAGTTCAACACACATCCACTTTCAACCCACAATGTCATTTTACCTACTGATGCATCAGTACGTAGGTGATACATTAATTCTATAGTGCATTCCAATTGCATACTAATAGTTCTTGCATCATTATGCAGTGACACATTTTCGTTGTCTTTCGGAGTAGATTTGCTAGAGCACTACTTAAAGAACTGGCTGGTGCAGATCTTCCCTGTTGATGGATATATGGCCTTGGTACTTGGTTAGTAAGGCAGTTTCCTATTTCCTTCACGTATGAAGGATTTTCTTACTGACTCTGTGATTTCATTATTCAGTCCGAAGGTTGAAGTTCTCCAGCAGTTGCAGGAAATGCCGCGACACCAAGGTCTAACACTTCAGTAAGTCCATCGTTTGCATGATTGAATTTAATACCATGTACCTCATTCGAAATCTAAGTTCCGGTGAACACCTTCCCTACCTAATCAACTAGTTGGTACATAATACTATTTAGGGCTGGTCATAATTTTTTTCCCTGTTTACTTGGTAACCTATGTTTACTGTATACATGGTAATCAAACTAACTAATTCTGTGAACATTATGGGGATACATTAAGGTGTGTTCGGTTAGGCTTAACTTTCGCTTTCGGAGTATGGTTTGTAAACCAAAAAAACCACCTATCCTTGTGTTTTTGGCTTTGGCTTTTGTCTAATACCATCATGTAACAATACGTAATCAAAACCAAGAGCATATAAATATGTTTTTTCTTCTTCTTATAAATCAAAATAAAAGCCAAAGTTAAGTCTAACCAAACACCCCCTTATTGTGTCTCTGTCTTGATTCTTAGAAAGATTATTTGTACATCATGGATCAAAGGTCGCCTCATCTGAATCATTGTTCGATATACAAATTATGCAATGGATAATAATACCTTGAACTCAACATAATCAAGGAATGACAATCATGTTTTTTTTTCTTTTTTGCGCTTTAATTGTTTTGTAGAGGACCGACTAGCGACTCTGAAGAACGTGATCAAAGAACTAGCGCTGGATAAATGGAACCTCTACCTTGGTAAGTCATAGTTCTACTAAACCCAGTTGGTAACTCAAACCTAAAACTAATTTATGTAGCTGGTGTTGGTGCATGCCGTTTGGGCAGTGAAATAGAGATACAACACATAGAAAGAGAGGGAAGAAGCAGGGGCTCACTCCAATAGTCCAATAATTCTTATCTTTAGTCCATTCTGAGCCATTTGCGAATTACTGGAATTTCTGATTTTGCCGAGTACACAAAAAACTCGGCGAAAGCCATTTCACACTCGGCGAAGTCTTTGCTGAGTGCTGTTCTCGGCCCAGGGTATTCGGCCCGAACCCTACCGGCAAAGCTACTGTTGTCGAGAACCCTACCAGCCCAGTGTGGCAACACTCTTAACATCTTCAGGGAGAGTTGGCCACTACAACCCTCCGGTAGCAATGATATCCGCACATCACATGGACAAAGACGTTGCAAAATCTTTGCTTGAGTATCGGAGTTGGGCTGGAAGTCCACCGTAGCAGCGGCCAAGAGGGCTTTGTGCAAGCCAGCAGCTGCCTCGTCATCATCGAGGCAGCGATCCGCAAGGAGTATGTTGCCATCTGCTTGGAGCAGGTAGTAAATGGCTTGATCGAAATCGATAAGATGATGGTGGCGTGTGCAGAGGAAGGAGACGAGGCCGTACAAGGAGCAGTTCTCCGTCTGGCGGAGGATCGTTGTGTCGATCATGTCCACCTCGAGTTTTACGGCGGGCGGGAATGCTGCATCGTACCAGATGGTGTTGATGATGACGTTGGAGATGGGGTCGAGCGGGCCATAGCGGTGGCCGACCATGAGCAGATTACGGTGGAAGCAGAAGCGCAACTCGCCGGCCGGCATCCGAGCGATAGCCTTGAGGTAGAACATGTGGATCGCGTCCTGGAGCGTGTCATTGAGGGTGGTGGTGGTCTGGTGTGGTACGCTGCGGCAAGGAGGCAGACGAGAGGTCGTGAGTCGCCTTAGTTGTTGGTGGGCCGGACACGGCAATCCGTCAAGCAGCTTGGGGAGCTTGTCGAGACTGGATTCGGCCATTCGGGGGAGTACGTGCTATTGAAACATGTAGAACTGTTATTTTGACATTGGAGTACCGGGCGTACCTCAAGATGGGAGGACCTGATACTGTCCCATGGTTCAAACCCGTTCTGCTTTTTCCATATTGCCTCTGTAAAACTGAAGTAATCTAGTTTCTCATTGCTTGATTAGATACAGAGAGAGGGGGGGTACATATAGTGGCCGCAGCCAGTTCCACAATGTTGGCGTAGTGGTGATCGTGGGCAGGAGCGTGGGCGCTCCTAAGCTGACCATGTCTGTCGCCTAACACCCCGCAGTGTCAGCGTTGGGCGGGACGACGTTGAGACTGGAGCGGAGGTCGACGAAGGTCGCCGTCGGCAGCCCCTTGGTGAAGATGTCGGCGAACTGAGCACTTGTGGGAACATGAAGAACTCTGACCTCACCTAAGGCTACTTTCTCTCTTACAAAGTGTATGTCTATGTCTATATGCTTGGTTCTACGATGCTGAACAGGATTACATGACATGTATACAACAGAGATATTATCACAATACACAATAGTGGCCTGGTGACTGGGTCGGTGAAGTTCGCCAAGGAGCTGACGGAGCCAAACTGTTTCTGCAACGGCGTGAGCCACAGAGCGATATTCAGCTTCCGCGGAGGACCTGGAAACTGTTAGCTGCCTTTTGGAGGACCAAGAAATCAAATTATCACCCAAATAAACGCAGTATCCGGAGGTAGATCGTCGAGTGTCTGGGCATCCTGCCCAGTCCGCGTTAGAGTATGCTGTAAGAGTGTGGGGGGGAAGAGATGTTGATGACAAGACCATGGTCAAGGGTGCCCTTGAGGTAGCGGAGAATGCGATGAACGTGTTTGAGGTGCGGGAGACGGGGATCATGCATGAAGAGACAAGCCTGCTGGACAGAGTAGACGAGCTCAGGGCGAGTAAGGGTCATGTACTGCAAGGCTCCAGCGAGGCTACGGTAAAGAGTGGCATCAGGAACAGGGTCACCACCGGAGGAAAGTTTCGAGCCTGTTTCGGCAGGAGTGCGCGTCGGATGGCAGTCGAGCATCCCAGCCTTAGAGAGGATGTCGATGGCGTACTGTCGTTGGGACAGAAAGAGGCCCGAGGATGAGCGGGAAACAGCGATCCCGAGGAAATGATGGAGCTGACCAAGGTCTGTCATGCAGAATTCCGCCCGCAGAGAAGAAATGACGTGCTCAAGGAAGGAAGGTGAAGAAGCGGTAAGGACAATGTTATCAACGTATAAAAGAAGATATGCAACGTGAGCATCCGTTTTGAAGATAAAGAGAGAGGAGTCAAACCGGGAAGGGAGGAAACAAATGGTGTGAAGAAACACAACGAAACGTTGAAACCAAGCATGCGGAGCCTGTTTTAAGTCGTAGAGTGATTTCTGCAGATGGCAAACATGATCAGGATATGTGGGGTGAGAAAACCCAAGAGGCTGCCGACAGTACACTGTTTCATTGAGAGAGCCATGGAGGAAAGTGTTTTTCACGTCAAGTTGGTGAATTGTCTAGGCCGAGGAGACCGATATGCTAAGCACAACACGGATGGTACTAGGTTTAACCACCGGAGAGAAAGTCTCGTCGAAATCAATGCCAGGTTGCTGCGAGTCACCGCGACAAACCCAACGGGCTTTATAGCGCGCGAGCGAGTCGTTAGAGTTGAATTTGTGGCGAAAAACCCACTTCCCCGATACAACATTGGCGCCGGTAGGACGGGGAACGAGAGACCAGGTATGATTCTGGAGAAGGGCATCGTACACGTCCTTCATGGCTTGGAACCAGTGTGGATCAAGCAAGGCTGCTTTGTAAGAAGTAGGAATCGGTGATATAGCGGGCGAGGAAACGGAGGCGGTGAGGTTGAGGCGACGTTGAGGAAGGCTGAAGCCAGCTTTGCTGCGGGTGCGCATGGTGTGGGCATTGTCAGGTGCAGGAACTGGAACTGCACGAGGTGGGAGGGGAGGAGCGGCAGATCGAGAGGTAGAAGAAGAAGCAGATTGGTGGGGCAGGGGGGAGGGAGAGGAGTTGTTTGTGAGTGTGGCGGAGGAGTCAGAGGCGTTTGCATGGGGTGGGACCGAGGTGGCTACATGGCGCGGTACAGGTGTGAGTGCATGGGGTGGGGTCGAGGTAGATGCATGGGGCGGGGCTGGTGGTGGTGCATGCGGTGGGGTTGGTGGGGTAGTGGGTGGAAGCGACGTGGGGTGAGCGGCGGCGGGTGGCGAGTGGCTGTATGGCGCCCGATCGACGTGAACAGGGCCATGCACGGCATGCACGTCGATCCGGGGAGGCCTGGGTGGTGCGGCCTGAGCAGTAGCATTTGAGAGGGGAGAGGAAGGACTGTCAGAGCGATGATGAGCGAAGGGAAACATGTGTTCATCAAACGTGACATGTCGAGAGACGATGATCCGACTAGAGGGAAGATGAAGACAGCGATAGCCACGATGATCGTCCGAATAGCCAAGAAAAACACAGGGCAAAGACCGTGGGGCAAGTTTGTGGATTGTGGTGGCGGAGAGATTTGGAAAGCACAAGCAACCAAATATGCGAAGGTCAGAATAGGAGGGAGGGGAAAGAAAGAGAGATTCGTATGGAGAGTACTTGGGGCATGTGTGAGTGGGTCGAATATTGAGAAGAAAGGTAGCATGGCGAAGGGACTCTACCCAGTACTGTGGGGGCATGGAAGCTTGGAGTAAGAGAGTGCGTAGTATGTTATGTCGTTGATGCTACGGAGGGATCGTTCAGCCTTTCCATTTTGAGGAGATGTATATGGACACGAGAAGCGGAGAAGAATGCCATGATGAAGGAAAAAATCACGATTTCGAGCATTGTCAAATTCACGCCCATTGTCACACTGAAGAAAACGAATGGGAATAGAGAAATGAGTATACACATATCGTTGGAAGTTGATAAACACAGTGTGAACGTCAGATTTGAAGCGAAGAGGGAAAGTCCATATGAAATGCGAGTAGTCATCCACGATTACAAGATAGAATTTAAAGCCAGAGACACTAGGGATAGGGGACTGCCAGAGATCACAATGTAACAATTCGAAAGGGAAAGAACTACTAGTAGTAGAAGAACTAAAAGGCAATCTAACATGCTTGCCCATTTGACAGGTTTGACACAAGGCAGAGTCATGAGCCTCGCGAACATGCGGCAACTAGAACTCACGAAGAAGAGTGGTCGTGGTGGCGTTGTTGGGGTGTCCAAATCATCGATGCCAAAGCAAGATGGAAGCGACCATGGCATGGAAGGAGGGTGATGAAGCAACACTGCGGACAGTGTACATGTCGTCAGAACTATTGAACCGAGCCATCACCTTCTTGCTGCGAAGATCCTTCACAGAAACACCAAGGGGATCAAACTCAACAGAAACAAGGTTGTCAATAGTGAATTTGCGAACAGAGATCAAGTTTTTGATTAGAGCAGGTGCAACAAGAACTTCACGCAAAGACAGGTTAGGGGAGAGCAAGGTAGAACCAGTGCACGTAATAGGGATGGAAGAACCATTGCCTACTGTTATGGAAGGAAAAAGAGAAGGTTGGAGGGAGGAAAGAGAGGAGCTAGACGCGGACATGTGTGAGGATGCACCAGAATCAAAAATCCACTCCGTACCTATGTCTTGGGTGGTAAGCGAATTCATGGACGCGAGGAAGGCAGCCTGGTCCTAGGTCGGCATAGTCGGTGTAGAGGACGAGGCAGCAGCAGTGGCCGCCGGCGGCGCCTGGCCCCATGGTGATGCAGCAGGAGGCGCCGGCGGCGCCTGATCCCAAGGTGAAGCAGAGGGGCCCCCGTAGTGGTATGCTGATGGAGCCGTTGGCGGGGGCGAAGCCTGATAGAGAGGCGCATACGCCGTGTAGGCCTGCGGTGGAGGCCGCGACCCGAGGAGGCCCGTGGCACCGAGCTGAGGACGCATGCCAGGGGGCGCCCAGGCGCCGCCGTACGCAGGAGGGGCGCCATAAGGAGAGGGCGCAGACCACGGCATCGACCAGGCTTGGACGAGCCCAGTCCAAGGATCGTGCGAAGGGCGAGATGGTGGTGAAGGCGCGGGCGGGGCCGGCGCAGGGCCCGACGATGATGCAGGTGGCGGCGCAGAGGAGGACGAGGACGCCCCCGACGAGCGCGGCTGAGGAGGACGATAGACAGGGTTCTTGCCTTTGTAGTTTGGGCTTGGGCGCCACCCAGGAGGCGGCTGTGTTGGAGACAATCCGGGAGGTGCGGCTGGAGTCGGTGGAGGAGCCGATGCAGTAGGGCGCGTGGTGGCGTGGAAGAGACGCGGGACGCTGGCCTTGCGCGCCTGATTCTGCTCCTCCATCTGAAGCATGGAGCGAGCCTCGGCGAGCGTGGGCAGTGGGCGGAGGAGAGGGATGAGGGTCACCTGCTGCGCAAACCGCTCATCAAGCCCGCCCATAAGGGCGTGCAGGAGAGAACGATCGGCAACCACCTCACCCAGCTCCCGAAGCTCGTCGCCGATCGCCTTGATGCGCTGACAGAAGGCCCCCACGGGGCGGTCGCCCTGCGTGATCGTGCGGAGCTCCGTGTTGATGGCGGAGACCCGAGCATCACGGTTGTCCTGAAAGAGCCGGAGAAGTTCGGCCCAGATATCGCGCGTGGTAGCGCCATCGGTGACCACCAGATTGAACAGCTCCATCGAGATGCGTTTGTATAACCACTGGATAATGGCGAGGTCGTCCTTAACCTAGCGTGGATCGCTAGGAGCAGGGGGCACGTCGCCGGAGATGTGATGGAGAAGGGAGCAGCGACCAAGATGGATCTCAAAGAGATGGCGCCAGTGATAGTAATTGTGGCTGTTTAGGTCTAGAACAATGGGGATGAAGGGGGTGATATCGGTAATGGTGTCGCCGAAGGAGAGGGGAGAAGGGAGGACAAGGGTGGAAGAGGTCTGGCTGGCAGTAGCCATGGGGAGAGTTGGTCCGCCGGCGAGAGGTGCAGTCGGAAGAGGAGGAGGTGGTGGTGGTTCCCGGCCGGGGTTGGTCATGGCGAGGGAAGGAGAAAGGGATCGATGTCTGATACCATGTAAAACTGAAGTAATCTAGTTTCTCATTGCTTGATTAGATACAGAGAGGGGGGGTACATATAGTGGCCGCAGCCAGTTCCACAACGTTGGCGTAGTGGTGATCGTGGGCAGGAGCGTGGGCGCTCCTGAGCTGACCAAGTCTGTCGCCTAACATCCTCTTCGTTTTTTGGTCCTTCGAGACATCCCGACTCTGCTTCCAATTTTTTTAGAAGATCCTGCTTCTTGTTTGTATTTCATCAGCCCAGGTTTGTCTGGGCTTTGGGCTTCTTTGGGCTGGGCTTCAGTGTTGTGTGTGTTTAGGGTTCCTGGTCGGTCCTCAGATTTTTGGGTCCCGGGGAAAAACTATAAACCAGGCCCTCTAAATATAAACGTCAAACTAAATACTTCATCGATTTTAAATATGTGTCTCAACTTTGTATTAAAGTTAGTACAAATTTTTACTAGAGTTGAGACACTTATTTTGAGATGGAGGAAGTACAATTTAAACTTTGTAAAGCTTCTCTCAGCATAAAATTTGCACAAGTTTTAAGGTTTTTGCTTGTACAGCAAACATTTTGGTTGTACAACGCTTAACATACTGCAGACAAAACATGCATTGGGGATCACACAAATGTTTCTATATAAAAAAGTTTTGGGATTACCCTCCATTTTATCAACAATTCCATCTGCAATTTTTTTTTGCAAGATTAGATTCTCCTCCTTTTTCTTGCTATATATTGTGTTCTTAATTAATCCAACAAAATTAATCACCTATACTGCCTTAGGATTTTATATAGAATATTGGCTATGTTTTCACATTTTATTGATGACTTTGCCCAAAAACTTGAAACTACTTTCACGTTGCAAGAATACAAGAACAATTTTAAAAAAAAGTTAATTCTGCCAGCAGAGAGAAAGACAAAAAATACCTGGACGCTTTAGATTCCTTTTGTGAGGGTCACCTGGACGCGTTAGATGAAGTACTCCCTCCGTCCCATAATATAAGAACGTTTCCGACACTAGTATAGTGTTAAAAACGTTCTTGTATTTTGGGACAGAGGGAGTATCTCTCAAGCCGTTCATGGGCTTTCTCACCGGGATCCAACGATTGAAGATTTGAAAGGCCGCGCTCAAGGGCGACCAACACCTTCAGCCTAGCCGTCTGGAACAGGCACGGGTTCCAAGCTATCACCACGCCCATGGTGCGCCACCACCATGACCTCATTCTCATCTACTCCCTCCGTTCCTAAATATAAGTCTTTGTAGAGATTTCACTATGAACCACATACGGATGTATATAGATGCATTTTAGAGTGTAGGTTCATTCATTTTGCTCCGTATGTGGTTCATAGTGAAATCTCTCCAAAGACTTATATTTAGGAATGGAGGGAGTAGGTATTCAATGAGTGCGAAGAGGTCGCTGAAGACCTGCATCACGGCGTACTCTTCAAGCTCGCTGGAGGGGGCGTTGGAGTCGCTGTACCCACATATGTCTAGAGAGCGACCACTTGATAACTGACCGTGACCAGAACGTGCATCTTGTGCAATAACTGACGCTATCAAACGTGCATCTCGTTGGGAGAACGTGCATCTCTTGGATCATCGCAGCCACAGTCGATGGGAGATCCAAGAGACGCTCACGCCTACAAGAGATCGTGAAATCAACTGACGCTATCACATGCGGAGATCTCGTTGTGGCTTATGTCGCCTGCGATGTGTGCTACTGGGATAGTCCGAGTACAACAGACGAAGCAAACCTAGGCCAACTCGAAGGTAATACAAAAAAATGGCAGGTTTTGGCTGTTTGGATTGTAAGCCACTGCACTTGCGTTGGCCACCGTTTGGTTTGAAGCAAAATATTTGGCAACCTTGATTGAATTGTGTTTGGTTTGGTTCCAAAATGCATGTCAGTTAATAAAAAAAACACATATGTATACTACCTCACATATATATACATCAGATTAATCAAGGAGGCTAAATAAAATTCACATAATAACCAAGTCTTTACCAGACCATGTAAGTCATACTAGTCAGACATTCCCTAAGCCTGCTCCATATAAACAAAATTTGATGCACCCAGCCTACTCTATATAGACAAAATATGCATGATCTATGTTACCCAGGCTCCTAGCGATATAAACAAAAGGAAGCCACAGACTCTATCTTGTCATGTGACCATTCAGTGAGAAGTTGCAGATCTACCGTTGCCACCATCTTCTTGAAACAGAGGCTCGAAGAAGCTACGGACCCACTATCCAAGAATTGTTTCATCAGCATAGTTCAGATAACTATGGAAGATGTCTTGGCCTGGCTTGGATAGATATGCTACAATCTCAAGGTTATCCTTAGCTAGTATGCTAAGGGCATTTATCCGCTTCCAAAGGTTTGCAGATGAACCGGTAGGTGGCATTGGTTGCACAGAAACAATAGGAGATGCAAGAGAGTCAACTAGCTTCTTGATACTGGCTGCCATATCAACATTAGATATCTTGCCCTTCTTTTTTGCGTTCCCCTTAGTTGGCCTCTTGGAAGGTGAAGATGACACATGCTTGCACTTCTTGTTTAAAGAATTGCCTTCCAAGACAACTTTAGGACTGTGACGATTAATAGTATCGGAGTCAGCTTCATCGCTGTCTACTGGAATTAGATTGGCCTCAAGTTCCCTCACTTCCTCACTGTCATCATTGTCATCATCCACATTGACAGTGGTTTGGTCAGTTGCTAGAGAGCCATCAACATGGGACTGGTCAGAGAATAACTCTTGCAATTGATGAAAGAACCTGATGGGTCTAGTAAGATAATTGCCTGCAGTTTTCTGCACATAAGGTAAAGCAAAAGACGATAAAATATTAAGCAAACACAATAAAAGGCAGTGAATAGGACAATAGCAGCCTATCCACTTATTTTCAGATTAGACCATGATAGAAGCAAGATAACACGGTAATACAAACTTACGTTTAGGTTTTGCTTTTCTGACTCAGAAAGTGTGAATGTGAAATTAATCTTGTCAAAGCCATTGCCACTATGGCCATGGGGCGACGCACCCAACCCCACTTCTCCTTGCATGAAGGGGAGTGTCGGTCCACTTGGGTTTGAGTGACACCGAGAGAAAACTTGCCATTCGGAGCATTAACACAGTGCAAGTGGTGTTGTTTCTTGAACTTGAGAGTTGCAGGTTTGTCCTTACGAAGCTCAATATACCAATCAAGCATAAACCTTGTCGCCTCGTCAGTCCAGGTTATGTACTTCTCACGAGGATTTGACTCTTCCTCGGTCTTTATGGTGAGCTTTTGCTTCCCCATGACCTGCAGATAGGTCACCAACACAAACCATTTAAAATGATTAAACAAATGCACTAGAAGCATAGACAGCATACAAACAACTGCTAGCACATTTTGGGAGGAATATGACTTGCGGCCCCTAAATTTGTCCACCGTGTGAGCAGGAACACAAGCCTTAACATGAGTGCCATCTAGTCCCCCTATGCATCCCTACGAATATTAAAAAGTGAAATTCATGTCAAGCTTGGACTAGGTCGATCTTGTATAATAAGTAAAAAAATCTATGGTCTAAGGGTTACCTCAAAGTATGGGTAGAATCTGTTCGCGCTGCTAGTGATTTTTGGGTGCGTGTCCGTCAATCTAATATAAATTTTCCATGGTCAGTTGAACAAACTGTGTGTGGCCGATTCGTATGTTACGAGATCGAATCCTCCCATCGGCAATTTTATTTTTTGCTAGCTTTCCGGACCTAGTCCTCAGTGCGCCGCCAAGTGGGCTTTCTTCGTTGGGCCAAAACGGGTGGTAAATAACGAAACCAAATAGCGTGCGTGAAATTAATTGAAGCAGAACTAAACTAAGCGGGACGAAACCAAGATAATAGCGTGCGTGAAATTAATTGAAGCAGAACTAAACTAAGCGGGACGAAACCAAGAATGTCACCTCCCTTTAATAGTAGGTATATATATAGATAGACATAGATATAGATATAGAGTATAGATTACGTAGCTTCTAATAAGCCACGCCCGTATTGGATGTCGAGCAGTTTCCCACAAACACAATTTTTTACATGGTATCATATTAGGTTTTCGATCGTACTCTTCCGCCTCGTCCCAATCGCTTCCATGGCTTCTGCGCTGGCCGCCACCGCCGCGATCTCCGCCGCCCCGCGCCCCCCCCCAGACTCCCCGTTTTTGCAGTCCAGGCCGCCGGCCTCTCTGTCTGGCGATCCCGTGGCCGCCGCTACCCATGCAGCTGCTGCCCCGCCGCCCCCATTCGATGGAGCTGGGGCCCTACTGCATCCTGGCTCCTTCGACGCCAGCGCCTACAGAGTCGCCCCGCCACCAGCGCCTTATGGAGTCGCCCCGTTACCAGCGCCTTACGGAGCCGCCCCGCCGCCAGCGCCATACGACTCCGATCCTCCTCCTGGCCGGGGCTCAGGGTGGACACGGTCCGGGCCGGTCCGGTCCCGGTCAGAGCCGTCGTTTGGACCGGCCGCCGACGGTCCGGTCCGGACCGGACCGAGCAGTGCAGCGGTCCTGATTTCAGGGACCGGACCGGGGGACGTGAAGCTCGGTGCGGACCGACGGTCCTCACGGTCCCGGCGATGTCCAGTCACTACCATGTGGGCCTAGGATGTCGGAGAGGTGGCCGGAGAAGCCGCACGGTGGCCGGAGCCGGAGAAGATGCACCTGATGTGCGGCGGCGCGAGGGAGAGGCGCGGGGGAGAGAGGGAGCGGCGTGACCGCGTGGGGGAGTGGGGGAGCGGCGGCGCGAGGCAAAGGCGCGGCGGCGTGACGCGTGAGGGAGAGGGTACGAGGGAGAGAGGGGCAGCGCGGACAGGCAGGGGAGAGAGAGGCGCGAGGGAGAGGGAGGGGGGGTGCTTTGGTGAGGTGGAAGACGTGCGCGAGAGCCAGCGGCGAGAGGGAGACGACATGCCGTGGAAAGTGGTGTTAGCCACGAACCTGCGCATGTTTACTTAGCAGTTTTCTTTGTTGCATGCAAGCAATCTACTATCAGGTGCATGAGCCCACGATTGTCCGTTTACAGCGTCGCCGTGATGAGTGGATCGATTTTTTTTTTTAGCATCAGTACAGACACAAGCGCTCGTATACACGCGCATACACTCATCCCTATGAACGCACGCACGCACACCCTACCCCTATGATCACCTCCGAGAGACTGAGCCGGCATATCATCTTGAAATTTACGGTCACCGTGAAGCGCCTCGCCGACGGCGGGCGTCTCCTCCCACTGAAAGCGCATCGCCGGAAATCCTGAAATAAATCCAGGAATAATGCGAGCACTAGGATTTGAACCCTGGTGGGTTTGGGATATCACTGTCCACCTAACCAACTCAACCACAGGTTGATTCGCATGAGTGGATCGAATTGGACGTGGAGATTGTTGTGGGATGGCACCGTGATTCGCGGATCGAGCCTGTTTCTTTCGTTAGCCACGATTAAAAGGAAACAACAGTGTGGAGTCCATACAAAACAAATGGTTATACAACAATGCCAAGCTTAAAGAACCAACCCGCAACGCAGATCCACATAATATCTTGAATTTCAAAAGCACTTTTTATTGAAAAAACCAAAGGGATCTGTGAACACAAACAAATTGCTAATTTGCGAATAAAATATTAAAACTGAAATACTCTTTGAAATATGGAAAAAATTTTGAAATTCCAAGACAAAATTTGGAAACATGAACATATTTTGAAAAATGTGAAACCAAGAACATTTTTTGAAATTGGTGAACAAAAAATTGAAACTGAACAATTTCTAAACTCCTAAAAATGAAAACGTGCACATTTTTGAAATTTGGGAACAATTTTCGGAAACAGGAATATGTTTTCAACTGCCCGAACATTTTTTGAAAATTATGAACAAAAGATTGAAGCTGAAAATTTTCGAAACTCCTGAAAATATGAAAATGTGCACATTTTAAAAATTTGTGAACAATTTTTGCAAATGGAAACATGTTTTGAACCATCCGAACATTTTTTGAAATTTGTGAACAAAAATTTGAAACTGAACAATTTAGAAACTCAAAAATGAAACTGCGCACATTTTTTGAAATTTGCAAACAATTTATTTAGAACGGGAACTTGTTTTGAACCACCCAAACATTTTTCTTGAAATTTGTGAACAAAAATTGATACTGAACAATTTCGAAACTCGTGAAAAAAAAAATGCAAACTTCACATTTTTTGAAATTTCCGAACATTTTCTTTAAAACAGGAACATTTTTTGAAACTGAACAATTTTGAAACTCCTGAAAAAATGAAAACATGCACATTTTTTGCAATTTGCGAACAATTTCTTTAAAACGGGAACATTTTTTGAAACTAGAACAATATTTTAAAAATGGAACATTTTATGAATTTATGGCCAAAATTTGAACTCACGAAAGTTTTAAAAAATTTGAACATTTTTTAGTTTTTGGAACATTTTTCAAAAATATGAAAAAAGTGAAATGGAAAAAAGGAAACTCGAAATAAGAAAGAGAAACAAAAAAGAAACAGAAAAAAGTAAATAGAAATATAAAAAGAAATAGAAAAATGACAAAAAAGAAATGGAAAAAAGTAAAACAGAAATTAAAAGGAAAACCGGTAAAAGAAAATAAACCGGTTCAGGGAACCTTCTGGAAGGTTCCCAAAACCGGATGATAGTACAGAAACTGAGTACCATAATGGGCCGGCCCATCGCGTCGCTTTCGGTTAAACGCTTCTTTGCGGCGAGCGCCGACAGTTTGACGCAGCGCGCGTCAAATAGGGTATTTCGGGGTACCAACACCCGCCAACGGGCTACTCGCCTCACCGCGCTGGTCTCCCGCCAGCGGGTCACCCATCCCTCGGCGCTCCACACACATCGCACCCGCCAGCGGCTGGTTCCTACGGCGCCGCCCCAGCTACTCCATGGCCGACTTCGTTCGCGATGCCGTTGGCCTATGCCTACGAGACAGCCTCGGTGACTGCGTCTCCTTATGGCATGTCCTCTTTGTATGGGGCGCCATACGGCAGTCCGTCGGCAGAGTTGGTGGCTTCCTCTGTGCTACAAAGTGGTTCTTCACCTTTGGGCTTTTATGCACCGTCACCGCCTTTGGATCACGGTGTACCTGCTGCGCCGTTCTACTTCGCGCATCTCATCCCGATGAAACAGACGACGGATAACTACCTGTCATGGCGTGCTCAGGTCTTGCACTTCTCCGCAGTCGCTACTTGGAGGGCTTTGTTGATGGCACTCTATAGTCCGCCCCGCCATATCACCCAGGGCATCATGGGTGGGTGGCTCAAGATCAGGCCATCCTTTCTGCCATCCAGTCCTCTCTCACGGAAGGGGTCTCGTCGCTGGTCATCTTCGCTGCTACGTCTCGGGACACGTGGACGACTCTTCATACCAGTTTTGCTTCGCAGTCTCAGGCGCGGGCTCACGCTATTTGCACTACACTTGGGGAGGTGAAGCTTAATGACCTCACCGCCACCGACTACTTCAACAAGGTGACGGGCATGGCTGACACTCTTGCCTCCATTGGCAAAGCTCTTGGCCTGGAGGAGTTCACCTCTTATGTGCTCAATGGACTGGGTGATGACTATGATAATTTGGTGGAAAAAAAATCAATGGTCGCGACACTCCCAGTAAGCTGCGTGAGTTGTATGCGTGTCTTCTCGCCACGAAACAGCGCAGCCAGACTTGCCACTCTACACCGAGTTTCCCTTCTTCCAACGCTACAACGTGTGGGAAGGGCAAGCCCTACAAGCCACCAACTGGTGGCAAACCTCCGCCGACCGCGCCTAATTCGCGGAACACCACCAGCTCCACGGGAGGTCGAGTCTGTGCCTGTTGCCCTTCATGTGGTGCTCAGGTCCCCTGCCAGCTGTGTGGGCCTGGTGGTCACGTTGCCTCCCATTGTCATCATTGCTTCAAGAAGGATTTCTTGGGGATCGAGAACAATGGCAAGGGTAATGAGAAGCAGGCTGCCCTGGTGAGTCATGAGCAGGGGCATACTCCTTCCTATCCAGTTGATGCATCTTGGTACATGCATACGAGAGCTACCAATCACCTGACGAGTGAGATGGGCAAGCTCTCTACACAGGAGCCGTACCGTGGACACGATCAGGTTCACACTGCTAATGGGGAAGGTATGCACATCTCACATATTGGTCAGGCAGCACTTCTTACACATCGATCCACACAATTACGTCTTCTTAATGTCCTTCGTGTTCCCTTTGTTTCATGTAGTTTGCTTTTAGTTCCTAAACTTACTCATGATAATAATTTTCTTGATGAATTTCATCCTTTTCATATTTTTTGTTAAGGCCTGGGACACGAGGGACGTAGTCCTTAGAGGTCGACTGCGCCATAATGGTGTCTATTCACTTGATGTGCCACCAGCTCCTACTGCTTTCAGCGGCGTTCGTGTGTCACCATCACATTGGCATCCGCGCCTTGGTCATCCTGCCACTCCCATCGTTCGCCATGTACTTCATCGTAATGAGCTTCCAGTCATGTCCAATAAACATGTTGATGCAGTTTGTGATGCCTGCCAGTAAGGCAAGAGTCATCAGCTTCCTTTTTATGACTCGAGTCGTGTAGTCAAAAACCGCTTGAACTTGTGTTTTCGGATGTATGGGGCCATGCCCAAACCTCTGTTAGTGGTCATAATTACTATGTCAGTTTTATTGATGCTTACAGTCGGTTCACTTGGCTTTATCCTCTTAAACGCAAGTCTGATGTGTTTAATGTTTTCTTGCAATTCCAAGCGCATGTTGAGTGTCTACTCAGTCATAAAATCATTCATGTGCAATCCGATCAGGGGTGAGTATCGCAACCTCAATGCATTCTTTAATAAGCTTGGAATTACACATCGTGTGTCTTGTCCTCATACACATCAGCAAAATGATGTACCTGAGCGTAAGCATCGTCATATCGTCGAGACTGGTCTTGATTTACTTGCTCATGCCTCCGTTCCTTTCCGATTTTGGAGTGATGCATTTTCCACCGCATGCTTTGTAATTAAGAGACTCCCTACACGACTCCATCAGATGAAAACACCACTTGAGCTCTTGCTAAATGAAGTTCCTGATTATACGTTTCTCAAGGTCTTTGAGTGTGCGTGTTGGCCACATCTTCGTCCATATAACCAACGCAGGTTGAAGTTTCGGTCTAACCAGTGCGTGTTTCTTGGTTATAGTTCTCTTCATAAAGGGTACAAGTGTCTACATCTCACATGATGTGGTGTTTGATGAGAATGTTTTTCCTTTTTACGCACTTCCGATCGCCTTCACCACTCCCGCTGCCCCTGAGAACTCTGTTTTACCTTTGCCTGGTCAATTTATTGATGCTGCATATACCCCCTTGTTGCTACCTAACCATGGTGCAGGTACTAGGTGTGGAGCATGCCTTGAGCTTCTGGATGAGCAGCCGCCCGCGTCCCCCCGGATGTCCGCCGAGCCCGCTCGCGACGTCGCTCCGTCAACTGGCTTGCCGACGGGCTGGCCGAGCAGGACCCTGCCACTTCGATCCAGCATGGGGTTGGCCACGCGCTGGTCGAGCTAGTTGAGCCAGCCTCTGCCACGGGGTGGACCGGCGTCCCTGCTCGCGTTGGCCTAGTCGGCGTCCACGCCTTCCTCGCCAGGCCGGTCGCCTGGAGCGACTGGCTCTGCATCTGGGGAGCGGTCTGCGTCGTCATCGCCATCTTCATCAACCCCGTCTCCGCCGCCACCTCCGCCGCCTCCCGCTATTCTACGTCCTCGTACGCGCAGTCAGAGTGGTATTGTTCGACCGAAGGAGCGCACTGAAGGCACATTGTGTGGATTGCGACATCTATGGCACAGACAGATGCTGACCCCACTGCTGAGCCTTGGCATTTTTAGGCGGCTCTTCAAATTCCTCATTGGCGCAGTGCCATGGAGCAGGAGTTTCAGGAAATGCAGAGGATCGATAATTGGCACTTGGTTCCTCCTGTTTCTGGTGCCAACATCATTGACTCCAAGTGGGTATTTAAGGTAAAGAAGCATGTTGATGGTTTTATTGAGCGATACAAGGCACGGTTGGTGGCCAAAGGGTTTAAACAATGGTATGGTCTTGATTATGAGGATACCTTTAGTCCAGTTGTCAAACCTACCACCATTCGTCTACTTATATCCTTGGTTCTTGCCAAAGGGTGGTCTCTACGTCAGATTGATGTTTAGAATGCTTTTCTCCATGGGGTCTTGGAGGAAGAGGTTTACATGCGGAAACCTCCAGGTTTTGTTGATCCTACTCGTCCACATCTTTTGTGCCGTCTTGTTAAGGTGCTTTATGGAGTTAAGCAGGCTCCTCGTGCATGGCATGCTCGAGTTGACTCGGTTGTTCGACGTCTTGGATTTGCTCCGTCCACTGCTGACACATCTCTATTCACGTTCCATCATCCTGAGGTTACTATGTACATGCTGGTTTATGTTGATCACATTATTCTTATCAGCTCCTCAATGATTGCCGCTGATCATCTGCTGTCTGCTCTGAGTGGTCATTTTTGCTCTCAAGGATCTGGGTGCTCTCCATTACTTCCTTGGTCTGAAGGTTCTACGGTCCCCTGCTGGCCTGACTCTCACTCGGCATATGTATTCCTCGGACTTGCAGCGACGCACTGGCATGTTGTAGCGCAAGTATGCTACCACTCCTATGTCTGCGACTGATCAGTTATAGGCCTTGGATGATGCTTTGCTTCCTTCAGATGATGCTACTGAGTACCGCAGTATTGTTGATGGTCTGCAGTACTTGAGTATCCCACGACCGAACATCTCCTATGCGGTAAATCGCGTGTGACAGTATCTTCATGCTCCTCGGACTTCACACTGGTCAGTTATGAACCGTACACTGCGCTATATCTCTCATATTGTCTCGTATGGCTTGCATCTTTGGTCTACCTCTTCGAGTGCTCTCTCGGCGTTCTCTGATGCAGATTGGGCTGAGAGTTAGGATGACTGGCGATCAACGAGGGGCTATGCTGTCTTATTTGGTTGCAACTTGATCGCCTGGAGAGCACGCAAGCATGCCACAGTGTCTTAGAGTAGCACTGAAGCAGAGTATAAGGCGGTTGCCAATGCCACAGCTAAGCTCATTTGGGTACGGCCTCTGTTGAGAGAGTTGGGAGTCTCTCAAGAGTAGCCACCGGTTCTTTGGTGTGATAATATTGGTGGGACGTATCTGTCGTCTAATCCACTTTTCCATGCTCGTACCAAGCACATCGAAGTTGACTATCACTTTGTGAGGGAATGTGTTGCACAGAAGCTTCTTCATATCAAGTTTATCTCCTCCAAAGATCAACTTGCTAACATCTTCACGAAGCCACTTCCACAACCTCAGTTTGAAGGTTGTAGGCGCAATCTTAACTTGCTTTGTACTTCAGGCCACAGTTAAGATTGAGGGAGGGTGTTAGACAATATTACATAGCTTCTGCATATAGTATGTAATCTTGTATTTGTATGCTTGACGTACGTCTATATATATATATGATATAGCCACACCCGTATTGGGTGTCGGGCAGTTTCCCACAAACACAATTTTTTACACTGCATACTTGCATTCAGTTCACTCCCTGATTCAACCGGACAATCATTGTCGGGTGCCAATTTGAATTACTTGCAGGCCCTCCCCAAGCAGTTCTGCACCAAGCATCTCCCAAAGGAAAACATTTGTCTTCAGTCGGATGATTTCTTCCTCGCGTAAACTGCTCCCTCCGCTCGACACGCATCACGCCGGGCCCCACGCACCTTTCCTCCACTTCTCCTTATCCTTTCACACGAGCCACACATTTTCCTTCTCTACTCTGGGCCAGTTCTTTTGGGTAATTCTCCCAGAATTGACCCCCTCCCCAGCTTCTTCCAGAATTGCTACTCCATATTTTTTTTTACAATTCCTAGATAGTTAAGGTCTAATTAGCTAGGAATTGTAAAAAAAGACGGAGTGGCAATTCTGGGAGAAGCTGGGGAGGGGGTCAATTATGGGAGAATTGCCCAAAAGAACTGTCCCTTCATCCCCTACCTCCCTCCGCTCGTGCATCACGCACCCAATGCTTCTTCACTCCGGAAGCTCGCGTCTCATTGTCACACTGATGCTCGTGGATCTTGCTGCTGCAAGAGGGAGTGATGCAGTGAAGCTGTCGGCACTGTGTCAGGTGCTTCATCCCCTACCTTCCTCCACTCATTCATCTCGCACCCGGCGCTTCTCCGCTCCTGCAGCTCGCGTCTTGCCGTCGCACCTTTTACTCGTGGACCTCGCTGCTGGAGAGGGGAGTGCTGCAGTGAAGCTGCCGGTGCAGCATCAACGTGCTGCGATGGAGCTAAGACGGGCAGCCGATGCTGTAACGATGCACCGTCGCGCCGGCGGTGGCGCATCAGTGAAGCTTGCGGCGATCGTCGGGGTGTTGCGGCGAAGCATCGCCGCACCAGCGGTGGCGCAGCAGTGAAGCATGCGGCGGTTGCGGTGGCGCTACAATGAAGCATATGTCGGCCGTCGGGGTGCTGCCATGGAGCACGGCCACGGCGGCGGTGACGCTGCGCTGAAGCATACGACTGTCGTCGGGGTGCTGTAATGGAGCACTGTCCTGCTGCTGGTGGTGCTCCAGTGAAGCAGTGCGGCGGCTACCGGGTTGTTGCGATGGATCTCCGCCGCACTATTGTGGTCCTCCTGTGAAGCATCGCCGCTGCTCGTCGATGGAACATCTCTGCGCTAGCAGCGAGGGGACGCAATTCCTGCTGGGATCCGGGGCAGTGCTGCTTCCCCACGGTGACGTGCTTGTTTTCTTTGCCGCGGTTGCAATGAAAGGAGAAGGACCACACCGATGCGTTGATCGATCCAATAGCTGTGAGGGGATGGATCCAACCGCTTGACACCCGACTGATTTCCCTGTTGATCTATAGTAGCCGCCTCTCCCAAAGTGTGATGAGTGAATCACTTTGGTGGATGAGAAGGGTACCGAGTCCGATTCGTACTACCTTGCACACCAGTGTGGCCTGATGACTGAGTGGAAAGCGTTCGCCATCAACCACAAGCTGGTGCATGGTGACTGCCTGGTGTTCGAGTGCATCCACTGGACAAATTTCAAGGTGAGATTTTAACATGCTTACATTCCTTTAATATGGTTCATTCCGTTGTCTGGAACTTTGTCTATCTATTGAATGTTGTGTCCAATGAGAATGGTTGTGCATTTTATACAAATTACTTAAGAACGCCAAATGGCGTCTTAGGATTCTAGGAAATCTTGAAGCTTTCTTGGTCTGGTGGTTTGCTGATGCATATTCATGAATGTTCTAGAGTATGTGTACGCCCGAGCAGTTAAGAATAAAACCGCTGAGTTGAGCTGCACATCTATTAATGAATGTGAAACATCCAAAGTGTGTGTAATTATTTGACCAAAATGTTAAAGAATTAAACTATTTAGTGGAGCCATAGTTATATTTACAAACGAATGTGAAACTTGCAAAGAATGTCGAATTATTTGATCAAAATGGGAAACTAGACATGTTTTTTTGTTGGGAGCATTACTATACAACAAGATCCCTGGGATATTCCTTCATTCCAAGCAGACTATACAATGCTTACAAATACGTTTTTCCTGCTGCCTACTTGTGATTGTAGATGAATAGGAAGCAATCCATTGAAGGACTAACAGCTCGGAAATATTATGAAATGCAACCTCTGTTATTATATTGCTAAGAATGCAGCCTTTGTTATGACGTAATCATGTGTATCACTGCTAAAAATGGAGCCTCTGTTATGTTAATGATGCAGGTCCACATTATCAGACATAGTTCATAGTATGAATAACGACTGCTGAGGGTGTGAGAGTGAGATACTTAGAGCAGGTAAATTGTTCATATTATTGTCAATATTAGTTGGAAGTTTGAATTGAGTATTTGAAAAAGTTTATTTCTAAGCATCTTTTGCCGCGTGGTAGCCCACATCGCTGAAATAATTGTGAAACTTGTGTTTAATTATCATTTAATCTACCTCAACTTAAGTCTGTTTCCTACATTGCAGTTAGTTGTCATTTGTGAACATGGAAAAAAGCCTGGCCAAATTCCTATATCCGCCAAACTAGTTGATTACATGTAGGCATTAAACAATTGTAATATTTTTGGAGTGGGAGCAGTGCAAGATTCTGCTTATTTTTTTCATTCCTGATATATAGGCATTTGAAACATGCACTCCACTTTTGCATGTGCGTCTGTACCTCTAGGCGGCAGTTTTTTCCACAGTTCTTAAGGAAAGGCACACTTTTGGTTTACCTCAGAAGCAGCACTAGTTTAGTACACACCTTGTTATGTTGGCAGTTTAAAAGAATGGCAAAACCTTATCTGTTCAACTAAATCGTTTCTACATTCCGAGTTTTGATACCATGAATGTGTCATATCTGAGGGGAAAACATTAGGTTATTAGTTTGTAACTTTCTATACAAATTCATTGTGATTGCTTGCCATTTGCCAATGACCACGACACTCGTATTTCATCTACTTCCCTACTTTCCTATTTCTTTCCGATCATACATAATTTATTGATATTGTCTAAACATAACATTACTCCCTTTTTACTAAGGATTTATAGGCTTTTGGTCAATTAGGCCCGCTTGAAGGAATTGGACAATGAGTTGCAAATGGAGATCGTGAACCGTCTTCAGCCTTTTGGGTGACAGACAATGTTAAAAATATTAACTTCACAGATTCTCCTAGTAGTTATGTTTGGACTTATCTATGGGAACCAACGAAACTTGTAAATTTTGCCTGTGATGCCCCATCCTTATTCCCATCCAACTTCTTGTGATGACCAATTAGATTCACTTTGCAGACATGCATAATTTAGCAGATTTCTTTCGTTTCCATGATCATATCTGCACGTTATCTTGTCGCTGCCTTCGATCTTAGCTCTATGGTTCTCAAGTAACATATGGTATATGATTTGGCTATAAATATGGTGAGACGAAGATGAGAATGCTTCCACATTGATCCAATGGCTGGAGATAACTGTACTTTTATAGCAATCTTTCACATCTATTTTTTTTGACATGTTGATGCTTGCCAATTCTCGAGGTGGATATTTAACAAATGTTTTTACTGAACTTAAATCTCAAATGCTCATTGATGTCCATGGGACAAAACATCGCATCATACAGAAACAATAGGACCATGACTCTAGCCAAGGCGTACACGAGGACATGAACCAAAATCATGTAACACCAGGCACAAGACACTGCAAACAACTAAGAAAACACTTGGACAGACCAAGTTCAACACTTGTTAACGGATGCAATAGAAACAAATACACCATTTGTCCATCGCATCTTCTTCAATCCCTCTCATGTAACAGTATACTCCAAGTCTCCAACCCAACATGGCACGTATGGATTTCAGGCACCAACAGCCGGTCAGCATACACATTATTACCAGAACCATCAGTGCATCTCTACACATCACTACTACCCACCCACAGCCTCATAAATTGCTTTTCCTCGAAGAACTGTGTGCGCACGTGACTATTTGGTGCACTTACGCTTGTATGCCGTATCGTCAGCGTGAAACTCTTGTCGCCAGTTACTATGTCTGCTCTTATCGTCAACGTGAAACTCTTGTTGCCAGTTATTTTGCCTACTATTACCGTCAGTGTGGAGCTCTTGTCGCCAGATCCGTGCTACCGTGTGTTATCATACCAATAAATTTAAGTTGAATTGGCTGTTGTAAACGAGTTAATTGTCAGACACAATAAATGTTGATCTCCTTGGCCTCGTGGCCTGGCGAGGATCAAGCAAATCTTATCACAATGATCGATCTGTAGAAATCGCTGCAGATGGATGGCATTTAATCCGTATACACTGAAATAGTACATATCCTAAATTGCACGGTTAAATGATGGTATATGCCCAAACTTTCTGACGCGATATATATTCAAGTAAGTACGTGATAGAACGGAATGCTTTAAGCACATCTCTACCCAATGTATAAGGAAGGCCCGATCTTCCCCTCTCAAAAAGGACGGATACCATGTTTATTCTTGTAAAAAAAATAAGGAACCAACTTCCTACTGAATTTTTAGTTGTAAAGATAATATGCCCGAATGTCTTACAACATGCTTTATAATAAATATAAATTTATTTTTACCTATCATTATTTTCCCTAAAAATAATCTTTGTTGATATTAATCAATCGTAGTAATATGTGTATGATATGTATAGGCCAACCATCCTACCGATTTTGTCCCGATCAATTGTTGATGGTGCAATTATCTGCAAATGGAGCACTTTATATCTTGACGATGACGTTGTGTCCCATATAGATAGGGACAAAAAAACTAGACATGCTACCCATATAGTACATGTTAGGTTCCTTATATATGACACAACAATTAGTCTACAGATTGTATGAGTGTATCGCTCTCGGTACATTGAAAACATTGATAGCTTTGCGCGATTGAAAATGATGCAAAGCCAACAATGGATGAGATGGTGCGACAAAGACATGAACCTGCTCGTGCAACGTGCCAAATGAGACGATGCATGTGGCTCTTGGTGGTGGCTTCCCTATAAATACATAGCTCATCATCACGAAGGACGTACACTGAGCTTGAGGCATCAAGATGGGTAGTGGTGGAAGGTTGGTGTTGGCTTCCTTCGTGGCGTTGGCGCTCGCCATCTTGCTCCCATCAGCCGAGGCGGCCTTCCTCCATGGTGGTGGGCCGTTCGATTCCATCTTCGCCTTTGGCGACTCCTTCACGGACACAGGCAACAACCCCATCGTCTTCGGCTGGTACAACGTCTTTGACGTCGTGATGCGCCCTCCCTATGGCATGACCTCCTTCGGTGGCCTCCCCACTGGCCGCAACTGCAACGGCCGCCTCATCATTGACTTCATCGGTAATTAATCTATCAATCATTAGTAGCGTCCCTCCCTGCCTATACATGTGTATTTCAAGGTGATCGACATATGATTTCCAGCTCAAGGCCTAGGCTTGCCTCTCGTGCCACCATACCTGTCGCACAAGGGGAGCTTCCAGCAGGGCGCCAACTTTGCCGTTGGTGGCGCCACCGCTCTCAACTCCAGCTTCTTCCACATCGGTGACCCTCCCGGCGCCAGCCTGTTCCCCCTCAACACCAGCCTCGAAGTGCAGCTTGGCTGGTTCGAGGAGCTCAAGCCTTCCTTGTGCCAAACGGACAAAGGTTATATACTTACTTAGCTTCACACAGCGGATTGAACTGAAAATGTGCATAAATTAATACGGAGTACTACATAACGGCTTCCACCCGGGTGTGGAGAACTACCCCAGGCCAGTGTTGGATTCAAGATCTTATGGATGAATATCAAACGTGATGAACATACACAGTAAACAAAGTGTAGAGAAAAAATGTTTTGAAATAGATAAATCACTAAGGTGAATATGTCAACATAAGTTGACATATAATGAGTTGGATTGTGAGTTTGAGTACGCATGGTAATGATATATCTTCCAGCCGTTGTACTACCATTTTTTTGCGGGACAGCGTTGTACCATTAACCAAACACTTGATGTGCGTACATATAATCTAAGAGGAGAAATGCTTCACTACAGAGTGCAAGGATTTCTTTGGCAGGTCGCTGTTCTTCGTGGGTGAGTTTGGGATCAACGACTACCACTACTCCTTCGGGAAGAAGGGCATGCAAGAAATCAGAGCATTCGTGCCAGATCTCATCCAGACCATCTCCATGGGTGCCGAGGCAAGACTACTTGACTCATCATGCTCCTCGTGTCACTCCGGCTGTTTTTAGTCAGCGTACATGCATGTTAACATCATGAAAACTAATTCAACAAGCAGAGAGTGATCGAGCATGGGGCGAAAACTCTGGTCGTCCCTGGGATGATCCCATCCGGATGCGCGCCGCCGATCCTCGTCACCTTCGAGGATGCCGATGCTTCGGAATACGATGCCACCACTGGCTGTCTCAAGGAACCCAACGAGATCGTGAAGCTCCACAACTCTATGCTGCGAGACGCCATCCAGAAGCTGCGGGCGGAGCACCCCGATGTGACCATCATCCACACCGACCTGTTCAACCACGTTATGGAGATGGTCAAGTCGCCTGAAAAATTCGGTCGGTATCATTCTGTCTATATGTTCTTCATTGTTGGAAGTGCCCTGAGATTCATTTCACCTCGAGTTTTGTCCAGACATATTGCACATTCATTGTTCAGCATAAATCTTGATGCAAATCTTGATTCGTAAGGTTTAGAAAATAGAGTAGTGGTGAACATTGCAAAAGTTGATGAGTTCAGTTATGCGGTGGTTGCAGGGATTAAAAAAGATGATGTTCTTAGAGTTTGCTGTGGAGGATGTGGGAGGTACCACTACAACCTCTCGGTCGCTTGTGGCGACGAAGCCGCGACAACGTGCGAGGATCCGTCCACTCATCTATTCTGGGACGGTGTCCACCTGACGGAGGCAGCTTACCACTACATTGCTGAAGATTGGCTCAACACCATAGTAAGCAGCCTGCCTACAACAGCTAGCTCTTAACTGAGCTGCCTACGTCTGAATGCGCTACATGGAATCATGGACGCGGTTGCTGAATTGCATTGTTGCAAGATCAGAGTAGTCCATCATATCACCGTAATCTTCAATAAGATACTTGTAATAAAATGGGTTTAAATGTACTTCTAAATAAAATTATTATCTATTGTATATTGTTAAAACAATAAAAAAGGATGGTGGAGATTTATGAGTCTAAAATTACGATATCTCAGCAGTAGAGATGTGTCTACACAAAATAGCACCCCATCGAGAATTTGACCTACTTGGACTGCATCACGACACTTTTTAGTAAGTGCGAGTTTAGATGTTTTACCGGTATGTTGTCACGGACTCCTATTGAATACTTCAATTTATAGATGCATCGCATTGCGCTCACTGATCATAGCCATTGCGTCCGCTCTTGGAAGCGCCGATGCAGATTTGTCACAACCAGTGAAGACGTACATGTAGCATATAGCAATTCTAATCTTAGCTATAGAAAAGATTATGCATTCAAGATCGATACGTGCGTGCAATAAATGCACGGCTTGTTTGTTTTTTGTAGCCAGCTCCTCAGATGTCATTTCAGTGCGAAAATGGCAAGCACTTAGAAGAGTATTTCATCTTTGATATGTGTACAAATTTCAGATTCTTTTGATTTTTTTGGTATTTTATTCGAATCACTGTTCATCTGGGAGCATATCAGCTCGGGATCAGATTTGGATTTTCGCTCTCAGGCGACATTTTGTTTACTGTGTATATCCATCCGTCAAATACAGCCGAAAAAGAGCTCCACATTTGTGTCCTTCCATCTGCTTGTCTAAAAATGGACGGGTCAAATTTTATTTGCAGTTATGGCCTAGAAAAGCAAATTAATCTTTTTAATGTGTCAATAGTGATATGCTCATGTGATCACTAGATTGATGTGTCATTTACGACAAATTGACCGTAGTAATATGCGTAGTTTTTCCCTCTAGGTACATACAACATCGTCGTCAAGAGACACCAACTCCATCTGCACATAATTGTATTATCAACAATGGATCCGGATGGCTGACCTATATGTATGATACACACATGTGCTGCAATTAATATCTATAAATAATTTCAAAGGAAATAACCATTGCAGAACATAAATTATATTATATTACAAATCTTACCCATAAAGACATGCAGGCATTTTCTCTTCATCCCGAAGTTGGTCTTTCAATTTTGGCGAGATGAAACAAGATATCGGTCCTTTTTTACATGGGTAGATCAAACACTATAGTGCCCTTCCTCATATAGTGAATAGAAATGTGTTCAAAATTTTTCGTTCTTTACGTATTTGTAAATATATGGTTCTCCAAGAATTTGTTATAGTTAGATACAACCAGCGACCATTTAGCTATGTAATTTAGGATATGATATTACTCCCTCCAATCCATATTACTTGTCTTAAATTTGTCTAGATACACATATCTAGACAAATCTAAGACAAGTAATATGGATCGGAGGAAGTATATAAATATATAATGATAAAATATTGTCGATTTGTAGTGTTTTCGATTGGTCAGTCGTTGTGATACAACTTGCCGCACCCACGGGCCAAGAAAGGGACCACATTCATTGTGGAGGTCGATCAACTTTTTTAGAATGGACGGGTCAGATTAAATTTTATTTGTACGGTCACTGCACAAGAATTTTTCTTTTTTGTTATGATAGCTCACAGTACCACTGTGTGAGGGTAATAATGATATTTTTTTTACAAAAAATCCTTTCTTTATGATTGCTAAGAGTGGGTACAATAACTGGCGGTCAGGCCAACGACAAGGGAGAAAGTGAGACCTGACGACTAATTAGCCACGTGTGTACACAGTCCTTCAATTAGAGTGTCAGGCCGACGACAAGCGGATAACCATGGCGTGCAGCGATGGTTCTCATAATAATGTGTGTGTGACCGGTTGTGCTTACATAAATGTGTCACGTTTGTGCCCGTCCGTTGATCTGTACTGATTTGGGGATCTCTTAAAGTGCAGTTGGTATGTGGTACCGTAGTAGTATTATATCATATGTTGATACTCTATACTGCTCTTCTGGGCGATTCACCTTTGGGTATCTCTATTTCAATTTTATTTCCAGGAGGACAATTTGATCCAGGGTTAGAGATGAGGTGAAATAACCATGCCCCCAAAGTAAAAAACAGGTCTGGCTTTGCCTTGGAAAAATAAATAAATCCACATTAGCCGATTTACCGCCGCCGTCCCCATCAACCCGACCTCTAGAACCAACCCACCACGGCTAGTATCGCATTGCCCGAGCCACCTCCTTTACTTTGCCGTTGTCATATCGGCTATTCCTCTACCCTGCGAAATTAAATGACTACAAAAATAGCTATGATAGCTGCACTACTGCTGCATGGGAGGCTTGCGCTAAGCTATGGCTGCCGCCACAAAATCTTCCGCAAATCCCTGTAAGGAGCTCCAAAATATGCAAAGACCTCGAAAAATCATCTCTCCCGCCTGAAAAATTGATGTTGTTGCCATGATTGCCCACTATGACGGCCGCTACAGCGGCCGCTATAGCTGCTAGAAGAGGCCGCCACAAAATCCTTTCTCCCGCAATTTTAATCTTTGTGTCTACCTCCCCCCCCCCCCCCGGTGCCCCCGACACACACTTCTTCTCGAGTGCCGACGACTATCCCGCACATGCACCTGTCAACCCTCGGTCTTCCCTCCGGCAGCAACGCTGTGACCATCGGTTTCATTTTAGGCGATTGACGATTAATAAACATGGTAAAAAATAATGCACCCATACCCTCATTGGTTGTTCACCGTGTGCCCCCTCGTCCCCACACTAGTGGGTCCCTGTAGGTCTTCCAACCTTAAGCAATTGGTTTACCTTATTATATATTGTTGATTGGTTTTGAGATAGCTTCTCATTTACGACGAACGGTGGTTTACCTTATATATAACCTTTATCAGTGCAAGATATATCACATTGTTTCTCTAAACTCTCATCTTCCTTGATCATAGTAATTAGTCGGGCCATTCAAATACATTTTTAGACAGTATATTAGACTCATATAGGAAAAATTACACTTCACTCCTGTTTTTTCTCCTCGAGATAAGAGAGGACAGAGAAGCATAATTATTGTTTAGTAGTGTGCCGCTTACACTAGATGATGCACACTCATTGTTCAGCCTACAATACATGTCTCCTGCTAAACTCTTTGTGTGCTCGTGGCTGGGAAAAGGAACTCCAAGTCATTAGAGGGAAGGAGAAAGGAAACAAGATGCAGCTGATGACTGATAATATAAGTTGTTTACTTATTTGGCTACTGTTGGCAAATTGTACTTGCCATGTTGTTTGTGTTTCTAAAGCTTTTGCCGAGAACACCTTGGAGAGAACGCCAAACGGCTCCTGAATAGAATCGCATGCTATATCTAGTTTACTCTGGGCGACTCTGTTTATGAACTGAGTGCATAACTATTGCTACTTTGAGTCCAATGTCTAGAACGGGGTTTGTTAACAACCGATTGTGTAAGTTATGCAAACAAATGAAAAATAAACCATCTACAATATGTTTGAGACGGGTTTTGATATAACCATCTTTGATGATCCTACTGTGTTCTTTATGCTATAGTAATGATCCTAGCTACCAAGATTGGATTTGAGGTAAGGGTTTCCAACAACCATATATAACCCATCTTTAGTACCATATATATTGATAGTTTAGAAGTATGAAGTTATGAACTAGCTACACCTGCATATATATAAGAGGTAGTACTACCCGCTTCACCACCTGCGTGACTGTGTCCAAATAAATTTTTTTTTCTTTTCTTATTTTACGCTGAGTCCAGCTTCACAACTACCCAAACTAGCAAGAAACAGAAAGTGAGTTCTACTGGCTAGCTAGCAAGAGTTAAATTATAATGCTAGCACACATACAAAGAAGAACTAACTTCAAGATTAGGAGACATCGGGAAGTAGGATGATGCTGGCGTGTTGGGTCCTACAGTTTGTTGCTCGGGTGTCAGACCGTGGTCTACTGGCTAGATACAATGGCTAAATGTGTTAGTAGTGTGCATAATTAGCATAATTAGCAGCTAGTATGTTCTATGTAACTAGCGGGGTGACCTGCGCATTTCCGTGGCTAGACTTTACACGTAACGATCATGTCACACTTGATTTTTATCTTAACTTAAATACTACTACTTCACTTTATCATGTAGTATTCCATTCATATATTAGAAGCCAATGTGAGGAACGCTTGATTATCTCCTGGCAAGCAAAGGAACACTCGATTACCAACATTCTTTTAAATTTAAATGTTGATGCCTCACACATAAACATTGCGTCCTTTTTCTTCATTCATCTCCTCATCAGTATGTGGAACTAATCTCACACTATTGGGTAATGAAGTGGCATGCATCCAAATGCTTTCACAACACTCATTCTACTGTAATATGCTCTATGGTTCAAGAAAAAAATAACGTTCAATGGTATGGTATACGAAACTAATGTAATGTATTTTCTCATTGAAATTGCTAAATGATTCTCTATTCATCAGTTCGGTCATACATTGTGTGTTCCCGGTCTTGCACATGCACTAGTAGAAAAGGGGCCAATGGTCCAGGCCGCTCCAGCCCATTAGTCCCGGTTCAATCCAGAACCGGGACCAATGGGGGCATCGGACCCGGTTCGTGAGCCCCGGGAGCCGGCCGGGCCACGTGGGCCATTGGTCCCGGTTGGTGGGACGAACCGGGACCAATGGGCCTCGCTCCTGGCCCAACACCATTGGTCCCGATTGGTGGCTTGAACCGGGACCAATGGGCTGCCCATTAGTCCCGGTTCGAGCCGTCAACCGGGACTAAATGGTTGGTACCCGTTGCGACCAGAGTTTAGTCCCACCTCGTCAACCGAAGGGGAATCGGACCGGTTTATAAGCCCCTCCCTCTCTACCTTATTGAGCTCCTCTGAAAATGAAACTAGATGCCCTTATATAGGGAATTTAGCATAAATTCATACGGATTTCTTTTGAAATTCGTTATGAATTTAAGTTGAATTTCCTCTATAAGCGTATCTCTGCTCATTTCTGAGTAGTTTTTTATATAGTTTTTTTCCTTTTTCTGCTATATTTATTTTTTTTCTTTTTATTTCCGAGTTGTAATAAGCCATTAAAAATAAGCATATATGCTCCTTTTTTAGTACAGTTAATCACAACTATTTTTGCTTCTATTCATTTCTGAGTAGTTTTCTATAATTTTTTCTTTTCTGTTATATTTATTCTTTTGTTTTTCTTTCGAGTTGTAATAAGTCATTAAAATAAGCATCTATGCTATTTTTAGTAAAGTTAATCAAAATTATTTTTCTTCTATTTATTTCTGAGTGGTTTTTATATTATTTTTTCTGCTACATTTATTTTTTTCTTTTTATTTTTGAGTTGTAATAAGCCATTAAAAATAAGCATATATGCTCCTTTTTTAGTACAGTTAATCACAACTATTTTTTGCTTCTATTCATTTCTGAGTAGTTTTCTATAATTTTTTTTCTTTTCTGTTATATTTATTCTTTTGTTTTTATTTCTGAGTTGTAATAAGTCATTAAAAATAAGCATCTATGCTATTTTTTTAGTAAAGTTAATCAAAATTTGCTTCAAGCCTTTCGGAATAGTGTCAACTGCACTGCACATAGCTCTGTGCAGTCTACCGTATTCCTCAAGGCTTGAAGCTAACCAACGTGCAGGAGCATTGAGCCTCTTCGTCATCGTCTCTGCACTCAGGGCTTATAAACAGCTGCGAGTGCCTCTCGCTTGGCGAGGTGGGACTAAAAAAACAGCTGCAGGAAGAATCAACAAAAAAATAGCTGCAGAAAATAAAAAAGTAGTTACATGGGTCCATTGGTACCGGTTCATGGCACCAACCGGTACCAATGCCGCTCTTTGGTCCCGGTTGGTCGCTTCAACCGGGACCAATGCCCCCCCTTTAGTCCCGGTTGGAGCCACCAACCGGGACCAATGTTTTTGCTATATATACTGGACTTAGCAGTTTTCGCCCAATCCCATCTGTTTCTCGCCCCTGCCCCGAGCCTCTGCTCCTCGTCGCCGTCGCCGCCGAGCCCGCCCCGAGCCCGCCGTCCCGTCGCCGCCCGAGCCCGCCGTCGTCGCCCCTTCTATCGCCGCCAGCGTCGCGCCGCCCGTCATCACCGCCCGCGTCCCGCGCCGCTTGCAACGTCGTCGCCGCCGCCGTCGCCCTTGCCCCGAGTCCGCCGTCCCGTCGCCGCCCCGAACCCGCTGTCCTCGTCGCCGCCGTCCCCTTCGTCGCCCCTACCGCCGCCTCGACGTCGACGTGAGCGTTTTTTTATTTTTGTTAGATTTTTTTTAGATTCTTTTTGTAGTTCATAGATTTTTTTGTTAGGTTAGATGTGTAGTAATTTAGATATGTAGTTCATAGATTTTTTTGTTACATTAGATTTTTTGTTAGATTACATGTGTAGTAATTAATTTGTTCATATTATGTTAGATTTTTTCGTTAGATTAATTAGATTTTTTTGTTAGATTAGATATGTGTAGTAATTAATTTGTTCATATTATGTTAGATTTTTTCTGTTAATAGATTTTTTGGTGATATTATTATTGAATATGCATGTTTGGTGATATTATTGTTAATAGATTTTTTTGGTGATATTTAGATTGTGTAATTAATTTTGTTCATAGAATTCTAATGATTTTTTTTCATAGTATTTAGAAAAATGAAAAAATAAGAAGTAGTTTATATATAGTTGAACTAGCTAGTAGATTTAATAAACTAATTTATTTTACTATATAATGAAGTAGTTTGTTTTTAGTAAGTACTACTTATTTATTTATAGTAAGTGCTTAGTAGTTGAACTAGATAGTTGATTTAATTAGATTTTTTGTTAGATTAGATTTTTGTTAGATTACATGTGTAGTAATTAATTTGTTCATATTATGTTAGATATTTTTGTTAGATTAATTAGATTTTTTGTTAGATTAGATATGTGTAGTAATTAATTTCTTCATATTATGTTAGATTTAACTATATATAGAAGTAGTTCAGCGTCGGCGTCGGCGATGCCTATCCCGCATCCTCGTGTAAATGCCGACTCGGCGGTGGAGGCCTGCTTGATCGGGGTCATGTTGGGACTGGGCTCCGCCGGTTGGTATTGGGAGGTGCTACCTTCCGGGGGACGTAGGTTGGTGAGGAGGTAGCCCGTTGTTGACCCGATCCTTGTTTGGTGGCGGTCGCGTGGGCCAGTGACGGTGGTGAGGCATCCGGACACCGCGGAGGTGGTGCGTCACCGTGTCAGCGAGGAGGACGAGCACGTCCGTCGCTACATGGTTGCATTGGAGGGGAGGTTCGACAATACTTGGCAGGTTCTTCAGGGATCTCACTGGAGCTATGATCCTGTGATGGTTCCTTATCTTTGGGTGTCCACCGCCTGCGTCGATACCCGTCGGGCGCTACGGTTCTAGTTGTATTAGTGATAATATTCGATGATGTACGGACACTAAGAGATGATGTACTTTTGCTTATAATTATTGAATGCATGCTAATTTGAATACTATACTTTATTTTATGATTTGGTTTTGCTTATTGAATGCTCATATTGGATAAGTTCTCCTTCATTCCTGTGTGCTAGACAATTTGGTATAATAATGCATTCGGGATTGAAAGAGAAGCTAAGTACGTACATCGATCATCGATAGTCAACCCGTGATTAATAATAATGATCTAGTTTAATATTTGAATTATGAACGTAGGTCGGAAATGTCGTACTCATCGGACGACGAAAACCGCCCGGGGGAGTGCGACTGGTGCCACGACGACCGAGGTATGTGCGACAGGTTCATTGAGTTGGACGAAGATCGGCGCTTCAGCATTAAGCTCGAGGAGACCTGCGATGTTCATACGATACGCAACAACGACAATAGTTTTTTTCGTAATTAACCACGACTTCAACTATTTTAACGTGTATTTTTCATCTTTTCCAATTCGACTAGCTTATCCCATGCTTTGCAAGACGCTATGTCTTGAAGAGGATGGGTTTTGAAGACCATGAAAATTTCGAAACCAAAAAAATTATCCTAAGTACCCATCATGGTGTGGATTTTCAAGTAAAGCTGTACAATGCTCAGAGTGTAACCCATTTTGGTTGCAAAAATTGGGATGCATTTTGCAAGATGTATGGTCTTGATGAGGGTATGCTTGTCACCATGGATCTTGATGATCCTACAATCGAGCAAGAGACATCTTCGATTTGGGTCTTTGTGGATACACCTTCAGTTCTTCCCTCATGTGAGCTAAACATAGTTATTAAGTAATTTATATTGTTTATTTCAAAATATATAGTTGACAACTTATCTCCATTGACAGCTTATTTTCATTCTTCAAAGAATGTGCGGAAAATGGTAGACAGAACGTACTACACCGAAGGCTCCGAATTAACTTATCAGGAGAAAAATCATCTGGTCGGATTTTGTACTGATCTTGAGAATTACAATATCTACAATCAAACTCATCAACATTATGGTCAATACGTGCCACTAGTGCACGTGTTGAACTACGGTAACTACCATGAAGATACCCTGGTAAGATTATTTTTTACTATTACAACATCCGTGCATCTTTTTGCACACTTCTAAAACTAGTACATCATTGCTAACTATGAAGTTATTACTATATTTTTCAACAGATAATCCCGAATGATTGTGTGCCTCATCTGATGTATACGCATGGTAGCCTTCATGTTTTGAACATACGACCAGGTCGTCCTACGAATCTCAACTGTCCATACCGGGTTTCTAAAGAAATGGAGACATAACAATCAAAGAATGGAAAAAATGCATGGACAGTCGTAAGGAGCTTCTTGGAAGCAATAAGCAGCGAAGGGCAAGAATTGGAGACAGGATGATCGCCATTCTTCATAATGGAGAGTCAGGGTCTATATTGTTTTATGCTATTTTACCTTAAGGGTGTAGGTCCTACCTGATACTGATGATCATGTGCTAAGAACAATTATGTAGGGTTGGGTTCGATGACTATGAGGATGATGATCGTATGACTTATTATTAATAACGAGTAGAAGTTGTATGATGATGCATGATTAGTAGGACTTGTTATTATATACATATATGATGATGTATGATGCAAAGCATGCATGAGCATGTTATATTTGCGGGTGCAATGAACATAGCAGCAGCGTTGATAAACCAAGGACGGAGATAAGAGAGGACGCTTCTCTCTATTAGCTAGCTATAATAACAACCTAAAAATAACCCCCAAAACCCCTAAAGCAGCCACTTTTGTAAAAAAAATTGACTTTTGCTCCCGGTTGGAGCCACCAACCGGGACCAAAGGCCCTCTGATTGGGCTCGGTGCACAGGGCCACGTGGAGCCACATTGGTCCCGGTTCGTATTTGAACCGGGACTAATGGGTGGTGGCATTAGTAATGACCCATTAGTCCCAGTTCATGAACCGGGACTAAAGGCCCTTATGAACCGGGACTAATGGGTGGTTTTCTATTAGTGATGTTGTTTTTTATTATTTAATTGAGCATCTGAATGGAGATATTACATATGAAATTTTACTTCTACACTTTGTGATTGTCACCACAAACCATGTTACTTTCTTCATCAGGAACACTCTCTTGGAAACAAAGAACATTTTCGTTGTTCTGATGAATGTGACCTTTATACATGCACGTATATGATGTACTCCATCACCGACCACAATTCATTAGTGCTTCCACTCATCTATATTTTACTCATGCCCTTTATTATTGTATAACGAAACATGTCTATGTTAATTAAGATTGCCAAGCAAACTTTAGCTATTTATGGACTCTATGTGGAGACCATCTATTTCTTATATTAAAATTGTTATACCTAATAACAATTTTTTGGATCTATAATTTGGTTTGAATTTTCTTCTAAAATTGTATTGCCCATTGCTAATTTCATATATCAAATATAATTATATTCTATTGACCTCGAATCTAATGTTTTATTTTTAAGGCCTTTTCTATAAACACTGGCTTTGTTGTTTTCCTTGAATATTTCACTTCAAAGAGTAGCGACGTTATTCCATGCCTTTAGTCCACAATAGGGCTCGCGGTGCCTTTTCCTTTATTCAAGCATCGCGAGGCATCTACTGGATGTATGTTGTCAATGTTGTTATCATTGTGCCCACGCTTTGTGCTTATGATCTGATACACTATGTCACTTCATCCTGCTGCTTCTTCTTTGGAAGATCTGGGATATCCGGAATGCCCAAGCATTTCGCTCCATGAACACTCACTCGGCAAATACTCTCAGACTTATGGTCTCTGATTTGGATTTATGGTCTCATAGACCATGTAAGACTATTGACAAGGAACACACTTTCTCGTGGCGTTCTTTCCTCTCCCCACGTGCTTGTATGCCTATGTAATTCTGTTACACCTGTAATCAGCTATGGTTGCATTACGCTTTGATAAATATATTCAGGTGGGGAACACCCACACCCCCCACGCGCGCGCGCATTGATTACTCAAGAAAAGGCTCTGTGAACACATAGAAGCATAGGAGAAAAAGGGAAACAATCTAATACAATAGGGTAGAATAGCCTTTGGGTAGTTTGTATTTGCCTTTTTAGGATTACTAGATAACACCCCCGCGCGTTGCCGCGGGAAAATTAGCATACCAAGTTGTAAAAATTCATGAGGTGTGAGCTCTAAGAAAGAAATGAAATTTTCCACTGAAGTGTGATGCTTCTGAGCGATAAGGACATGAAATTTACAACTGAAGTGTGATGCTTCTAAGCAAACGCAAATCACATTTCCAAAATGATACTCTACATTTGTAGTAAGTCATTCATTCGTAAAAGTCTCTTCAAAAAGTTTAAAAAATTATTAGATGTATGGTTTATGGACAATAAGTTCACTTCATGGAACAGAACTTGGCAATGCAAGCACACTTACGACACAGACATGTGAAAATCTGGCTAGCTTTGAAACATAAATATATAACCAATGCAATCAGACTAATCAAACTTTGACGTATTGTACAAAGATGATATACATATACAAAAAAGGATGCCAACATTTGAATGAAATGAATGGGATAACCAAACTGCATACATACAGATCCATTTAATACACATAATCTGTTTCATGGGGAGATATTACTATAAATCTTAGGATATAAATATATATACACAACAAACATTAGAAACAATAAAAAAATATTGTCCTAACACCATACATACAAAAAAAATACACCACGTATTGGCAAGTGTGCTTGCATAATCTTTGTTTGCAGCAGTGTGTGCTTCACCTATATATATTACTGTGAATAAGGTATAGGGTCACTCATACAAAAGAGAGAGGGCCTTAGTACATATAAGCAAGGAGAAATATGACTATAGATTGGCAGGAATAAGACTGGGCATAAGACGCCTGGTAGTGTGTCGTTATATTTAGTGCCGGGGAAGAAACTTTTGAAATCACATGCTTCTTTGATGTATGCATCAGAATTAGAAAAACAATGGAAGGTGACAGTAGTATGTTCTTAAGCAAGATCGCTCGCGTACTTCATTATCTCATCAAACAACTTGTTGACAGCCATTAGAAAAGAATCTGCCAAGAAGACAGGCAATATAATAATAGAAGTATAGTGTCAAAAATAAACTCAGCTAAATAATAACTGTGGCAGCACAGATCATTCAATATATATAATGCTAAATATTATGAAGATAGAAATATATCATACCTATCAAGAAGGGACACTCGATATTATTTTTATATGGTGCCAGATAGATAACTGCGAAAAAACATAAATAGAAATCATAAACTTATTGAATTTCTTCTTTTCAAAATTGCAAATTACGAATTGCTATATGGATTAATGAATCTGTTATCAATGACTGCATCATAGTTCCAAAAGACATAGATAGTGGAGCACAAAATAGTACCTAGATTTATTTTCAACGCAATCTGAGTACCATTTTCACCAAGATCTTGCCCATAGATTAAAACATCTGCACAATCAAACATCAGGAAGATTTGGGTTTTAGTTAGAGAGAGAGAGAGAGAGAGAGAGAGAGAGAGAGAGAGAGAGAGAGAGAGAGAGAGAGAGAGAGAGAGAGAGAGAGAGAGAGAGAGAGAGAGAGAGAGAGAGAGAGAGAGAGAGAGAGAGAGAGAGAGAGAGAGAGAGAGAGAGAGAGAGAGAGAGAGAGAGAGAGAGAGAGAGAGAGAGAGAGAGAGAGAGAGAGAGAGAGAGAGAGAGAGAGAGAGAGAGAGAGAGAGAGAGAGAGAGAGAGAGAGAGAGAGAGAGAGAGAGAGAGAGAGAGAGAGAGAGAGAGAGAGAGAGAGAGAGAGAGAGAGAGAGAGAGAGAGAGAGAGAGAGAGAGAGAGAGAGAGAGAGAGAGAGAGAGAGAGAGAGAGAGAGAGAGAGAGAGAGAGAGAGAGAGAGAGAGAGAGAGAGAGAGAGAGAGAGAGAGAGAGAGAGAGAGAGAGTTGGGATCGTTTCTCTCCATTTGTTCAGCAGGATTCGCTACATAATAGATGGATAGATCAGAGACGGAAACAAAATACTTGGAACATAAATCACTCAGAATTTCATTACATGGATCCGTCCATATATAGCCTTCACGACATCTTCCTTTTTCCTATGATCTAGGCAAGGACCATTACAGATTCATCGACCAGGCTAGATCCGTCCATGAATTGCTGCATAATAAGGAAGGAAATCATGATGTAAAAGGCAACACAGGGGTCTGATCCAAGGGATGGCGAAGTACCTCGAGTATGTCATGCTGAGTCAATCCCTTGACATGTGGCCCTCACCACCGAAGTTGTAGCAACCACTGCCGCCACCAGCGCCATCACCGCCGCCACGACCACCACGACTGTAGCCTCCACCACCGCCTTCTCATGGCTGCAGTCCCTCACTTGTAGGATTAGGATCCATGGACGCTTCCCCCGCCGCCATAGCCGTTGTTACCTCTTCCGCCATAGCAACAGTCACCGATGTATCCATTGTGGTAAGCTCCTCCGCTGCCAAGACGTGAGGCACCGGGAGAGTGGCGCTCTTGATCCGATCTAAGACCTTAACTGTGGAAATCCTAGATCGGTGTGGACATGGGAGGAGATGGGAGGTAGTGGAGCCTGGAGGAACATGAAAGTGACTGCGGAAGGTGTTGTTGCCTAGTTGAATGCCGGAGCGTTCGGTTGCGGGGCACAGTCCGGTGATGCGTGGGGGTGTGGTTGACGGCGTCGCCCGACCTGCTGCCCTGATGCATATATGGAAGAAGAATAGGGGAGATGGACCGATGGGCTTCTCTTTATTGGTTTTATATTATAAAAACAGACTCATCGGTAATGGAAGACAGAAGAAATCTGCTTCGGTTATCAAAGTGGAATCACACAATTTGTTGGAAAAATGCTGAGGTGGCAAGTTGATGAGGTGGATAGGCTGCATGTCAAGAGAAATAACATAGTGGGGATGAACTATTTAGGTATTATAGATTATAGATTCATGCAAAGTGAGGGATTTGTCTCCTCTGATGTTGCTTTGAGTAGTATGTCAGTTTTTGGTCTTTGAGAGACACCCCTTCTATGCTAGTATGATCTTTTGTTTGCTCTTCTTCGATTGTGTTCCACAAAAATATTGATCGTTGCTTCGTCAATCCCAGTTTGATAAAATGTTCATAGTAGGCTATCATTTTTGAACCAAACGTTCTAGGCTACCACCTTTTGCAAGTGCTTCTAAGGGATATATATATCTATTTTCAATCCTTTGGGCATTTTTGTGTCTAGGGCCCCTGATGATGGTGTCTAAAGCAACTCCATTTATGAGTTGGCTCCATTTTTTTAGAAAAGGAGGATGACCCCTGGCCTCTGCATCTGGACGATGCATACAACAACTTTATTAATTATTTTCACAAGACCGTACAAAGCCATACAACAGTAAGACTAAAGCCACCGTCTAAGCAATAATTGTCGCTACACCTATCCAATCGATGAAGGGGCGCAGATAGTCTGGGCCTAATACCAAACAGACTTCGCAGCCAAACCTAAACATCTGAGACCTGAGGTCCCAACCAGGACGCCTGCCGGGTATGGTGCACCTACCAGTCCGGCGCACTCCTCAACCAGGACGCCTGCCGGGTATGAGGTCGCCGCAGTCATCTGCCACCAAACCATCTTTAGAGCTGTACTGTTGCATGTACCGTGCCAGGTCTCTCTGCCATCGACGCCACCACGACGCCCGACAACGTCGTCCTCCTGCGCGAGTCCATCTTCCCACAGCGAACCCCGAATTTGCACTGCGCCACGCCGTCAAGGTCCGTCGCCATCAGTGTGTAGGATGAAGCACCGCTCCACCAAAGAATCCGTCCTTTGGTCCCTCGATCACATGTGTACCTCCAAGAATGACGCCCCCAAGGGAGGAACGACACCAGAGCGCCGTCGTCATCCGATCATCCGACCTGGGGTTTCCCCCGGAGGTAGCAGAGAGTGGCCTTGAACTTCTCCACGGCGATGCCTTCAAGAAGGGAACGACGCAGATAGCCGACACCTCCGGCCTTAGCAGGAGCTGAAGGCAAGTTTTTAGCCAGATCAGTTCGAAGGGATCCAACTCTCGTGCCCGGGCCGCCGTCACCACCAGCACCACCAGGCAGACCCTGGAGTACCGGCATATCAGCGAGCCGCCGGCACCACCGCATCCAGATCGCCGGCCACACCGGGCCACCGCCACCCCCGCGTCGTCCGGGTCAGAGGCGGAGCCGCCGACCGCGTACAGGGACCGCCGCCACCTGCACACGCCGGAGTGCCGCCAAGAGCCCAGCGCCCGCCACCGCTTGCCGAAGGCAACCGCCCGAGCATTGGCGCCACCGTGGAGCCATCAGATCGGGGAGGAAGACGCGCGCCGACCACGCTCGCGGACCCCGCCGCACACCCGAGCGCCGGCGCCATCAGATCGGGATGAGGAGGAGCCCGCGTGCTCGCTGCCCCGCGCAGACCACGCCGCCGCCACCAAGTAGGGGAGCCCCGCCCAGATCCGCCGGTGGCCCGACCGCCACCAAGACGAAGCGCCGCCCGCGGGCGGCCGTCCCACGCCGCCAGAGCCTCGCAATGGGGAGAGAGCCCGCCGCCGCCGCGCGCTGCTGGCTTTGCCCGGCGGCATCCCTTGGCGGCGGCAAGGGGGAAGGAAGGCGAGAAAGGGGAGCGGCGGGAGCGATCTAGGGTTCCGCCCGGGCCGCTCGCGGGAGCGGCACGGGGGACGGGCGTCAGGGCATGCCTACTTAGCTCGTAGGATAAGTGTACATAGTGCTTAGAGTAGCTTTGATACGGAAACTGTTGATAAAGACATTCCTTGAAAGAACATCTCCAGATAATGAACCCTTTACGCGCGCGCACATACACACACATCTATCGATTGTGTGTTCTCCACACTCCTCGCTTCGTTGAGTTTCACCGCCTTAACTGACTCTCTCTCTCCCCTACACCATTCATTAGCAGAAAATGATGCAAGGAAGAAGAAAAGAAATAAAGAAGAGAGAATAGGTAGCTTGAGAATAGGAGACAATAGGAAGGGAACACTTTGAGTGCATCAATGATGTTGTCTTACTTTTTTGTAGTATTCAAAATTATACTACAACGCTTGATATTTATTCTATTTTTTCTAATCGTAATTAGCAATTTTATTTACTCTGACTCTATGTTCCCCTTAGTGAAATATTAATCAAAAAATTAGTAACAAATAATAAAGTCGGTACCCCAACATGTATTGCTCAGGCGTGACATCATTTTCTACTCTCTCGAGTTACCATAACCTTGTCAAGTTAGGCACTCGGAAGCAATGGCATCTCTATGGCGAAAAGATGTACAATGAATCCATGACGTGTAGCATGGACCATTCGCACATTTACTTATAGTTGCAATTTTCTCCTGAGCCTGAACTCTGAGCTGACTTTTAGGTTTGTCTTGACACATTGAGGTCATGCATTATTGTCTATACAAACACACATAGACATGAGAAAACATACGTGGATAACCTATCATAAAAAATGTTTTAGAATGTGAATATGTGTGCTTGCAGATAGAAAACATGAGCACGGGTGGGATGATTTGCTTAGCCCCATTGTTGTTCCTCCTGCCACCAGGCATGTTGCCACCCAGCCCCTCGCGTTCCTGAGGATTGTGGCCACATCCTCCGACCTTTCTTTGCACCTTCACCTCCATACTCAAGCTCTGCCCATAAGACATGTCACCCACACTCAGGTAGTAGCACGGGCTCTCGCAGTAGACATGCTCACCAAAATACACTAACCAAGAAAGAATTAGGTGAGTATGGCTCTCAAATCTGAAACGAGAAGCGTAAGTTCGGACCAATCTTAAAATAAAAGGCGCCCTCTTGCTCTTCATTGCATTGGATGGTGGGAAAACATTTTATAAAATCAACACGAGATGAATATTCTCACCAACGTGTTGTATGAACATCGGTCAAAGGGGTTCTCTAATTGTTCCGCGAGTCATTTAGTTCCACCACCGCAATTTATATACTACACCAAAAATTCTCCGACACTGTCGCAAAAACAACAACAACAATGCAATTGAAGAAAGAAGAAATAGTAGAAGAAAAAAAAGAGGCGTTGAGATTCGTGCGGATGCTTAGCTGCCCTGTGACTGTGAGGTTGTGACGGGATAACTCTGAGAAAAAAAAGGAATACAAGAGGACATGCTGTGCTCGGCCTCGCCGCCGCCTCCTCCCGCCGGCGGGCATGCCGCCGCCGACCACCACGCGCGCTCGGACCTGCCGGGCGCGCTCGCGGCCTTCGCCGCCATGTCCTCCTCCGCGTCCGCCAGCCCCGTCCTCCGCACCTTCACTTCCCTCCTCAAGCTCTGCGCGGCGCGCGCCGACCTCGCGACCGGCCGCGCCGTCCACGCGCAGCTCGCCGCGCGGGGGCTCTCCGCGGAGTCCCTCGCCGCCACGGCGCTGGCCAACATGTACGCCAAGTGCCGCCGGCCGGGCGACGCGCGCAGGGTGTTCGACCGTATGCCCGTGCGGGACCGCGTCGCATGGAACGCGCTCGTGGCCGGGTACGCGCGGAACGGGCTCGCCGGGGCCGCCATGGAGATGTTCGTCCGGATGCAGGAGGAGGACGGCGAGCGGCCCGACTCCGTCACGCTGGTGTCCGTGCTGCCCGCCTGCGCGGACGCCCAGGCGCTCGGGGCCTGCCGCGAGGTGCACGGGTTCGCGGTCCGTGCTGGCTTTGACGAGCTCGTCAATGTCTCCACGGCGATCCTTGACGTGTACTGCAAGTGCGGGGCGGTTGAGGTTGCTAGGGCTGTCTTCGATCGGATGCCGGGCAAGAACTCTGTGTCTTGGAATGCCATGATCAAGGGGTATGCTGAGAATGGAGATGCTACTGAGGCTCTCGCGCTGTTCAAGAGGATGGTGGGGGAGGGCGTTGATGTGACGGACGTATCTGTGCTGGCAGCGTTGCATGCCTGCGGCGAGCTTGGGTATCTTGATGAGGGAAGGCGTGTCCATGAGCTGCTTATGAGGATTGGGCTGGAGTCAAATGTGTCGGTGATGAATGCGCTGATCACCATGTACTCCAAGTGCAAGAGGACCGACCTCGCTGCCCAGGTTTTCGATGGGGTGCGCTACAAGACACGGATCTCCTGGAACGCCATGATCCTCGGGTGCACACAGAATGGAAGGTCTGAAGATGCAGTCAGGCTCTTCTCTAGGATGCAGCTGAAAAATGTGAAGCCTGATTCGTTCACTCTCGTCAGTGTCATTCCTGCACTTGCAGACATCTCAGATCCACTGCAGGCAAGATGGATCCATGGATACTCTATCAGGATGCACCTAGATCAGGACGTGTATGTTCTGACAGCCCTTATTGACATGTACGCAAAATGCGGCCGTGTCCGTATAGCTAGAAGTCTCTTCAACTCAGCAAGGGAGAGGCATGTTATCACATGGAATGCGATGATCCATGGGTACGGCTCACATGGTTTTGGCAAGGTTGCAGTTGAGCTGTTCGAAGAGATGAAAAGTTCTGGCAGAGTGCCCAACGAGACGACATTCCTTTCGGTCCTCTCGGCATGCAGTCATGCTGGTTTGGTTGATGAAGGGCGGAAATATTTTTCGAGCATGAAGGAGGACTATGGGCTTGAACCTGGGGTGGAGCACTATGGTACCATGGTGGATCTTCTTGGCCGAGCTGGGAAGCTAGATGAAGCATGGTCGTTTATCCAAAAGATGCCTATGGACCCTGGCATCAGTGTTTATGGCGCAATGTTAGGCGCTTGCAAGTTGCACAAGAATGTGGAATTGGCAGAAGAATCAGCGCAGAGGATCTTTGAGCTAGGGCCAGATGAGGGTGTGTATCATGTCCTCCTAGCTAACATTTATGCAAATGCTTCAATGTGGAAGGATGTTGCAAGGGTTAGAACTGCTATGGAGAAGAAAGGCCTCCAAAAGACTCCTGGATGGAGTATTGTGCAGCTCAAGAATGAGATTCATACCTTCTATTCTGGAAGCACAAACCACCAGCAGGCAAAGGACATTTATGCAAGGTTGGCTAAGCTAATAGAAGAGATCAAAGCTGTGGGGTATGTGCCGGACACTGATTCTATACATGATGTAGAAGATGATGTCAAGGCACAGTTACTCAACACGCACAGTGAGAAACTTGCGATTGCATATGGGCTCATTCGCACAACCCCTGGTACAACAATTCAGATAAAGAAGAACCTCCGCGTCTGTAACGACTGTCACAATGCAACCAAGTTAATATCTCTGGTGACAGGACGGGAAATAATCATGAGAGATATTCAACGATTTCACCATTTTAAGGATGGTAAATGTTCATGTGGAGACTACTGGTAGTGATGTGTTGAAGGCAGTCTGAATATGGATTTTGAGATGATAAAACTTTGCCCAGCTACTATACAAGTAAGCCTATGAATTTGGACTATAATGTGGACTAAACTAATTGGAACATATATTAAGGCACTCACTAAGTTTTATTTGTGGCACACTTTGTGTGACCACATCACTCTCTAGAAATGATTTTTCGTTATTGATGATCAGAATTACCTTGCCACACTTTTTGACAGGTCTAGCAGGTGCCTTTTGTATTTGCATCATGGCTAAAATTCTGAAGCACCAGGCAGCTCTTTGCCTCTTATGATCATCTAACCTTCTCAGGGAACATTCTGTAGATCCCAGTCCATTTACATTGGTATTGTAACACATTTAACAATTATGATGTTTCTACCTTCATGTGAAATAGTGCACATGGAAGTTGTTAACCACAGAAAACACTGCTATTTTATTCTCGTCTGGAATTAGATGATGTACATGATGAGTGCAAACTGTTGATAACTAATTAGCACTTAAGTCTTACCATTTTGCATACTTGAGACTGTGAGATGAGTATGTAACAACATCTTGTATTCTGTAATGAATATCAAGGACTGTAACAACATTCTGTCCTTTATTCACCATTTTGTTCCCACATTATCCCAAAATCCCATTAAAAATGGATTGACATATGCATGTTACAACTGAGTATACATTGAATACTTAATTCTTCTGTTGAAAGTTTTGCGTACTTCGAAGCTAAGGATCACTTCTCACTCTGAATTTAGTTTCCAATTGCTGTTTAAAACTATTCTACAGTTCTGCTCCATGGACATGGCAGCTCTCTTTTGTCTCAGTTTTTTGAACTTTGTGCTGATGGTGTTGACATTTGCCTGCCAATTGTAGCAATGAACTCCACTGCAACTTTGAGTGCATTAATAGATGCCAGGTTCATCAGGCTTGTTGATGACCATGTTGGTTCCCCTCCAGCCAGATCAGATACTCCCCGGAACACAATCACAGGTACGCCAGGAGATGTTGTTGTCTGTTGAAACATTAAGTGCTCTTAATTAGTGATATCTTAGATTTTATGATTGAGCTGATATGTTGGAGCGCAAATGTTGCCACATATTTAAGTAAAGACTATGAGAGATAAGATATGGGACCCACCATCACCACTGCTGCGCTTTCCTCATCTATTGTTGATACCGCAAATTCTCTGAAAAGGAACTTCCGATATTCTGCATTGTCTAGAAACATGTCGGCTGATGCTCCTTTTAGCCCATGAACCACCTGTGGCGTTTTTGGTAAGCAAAAAGTGTCATTACATCTTTCAAGGTTGACCTGCAGAAATTTCACATTACAAGTATTAGGCTGTGGTCACTACGAATAATCCTGTACTTGCTATACTGCTGAAATATAGTGTATCTCTCACCTTAAGTCCTTCCGCTATTTTGAACCATGCTGAGTCGACAGGTAACCAAAACACTTCTTCCATAGACTTACCAACTGAGTATAGCTCCTCATTTCTGTATTTCAGAGACCCTAGCAGGTTCTCTCCTCCATTCGGAACGTTAAATTGTCCAAAGTTTAGTTCTGTTGATGATTCTTTTAATGACTTGAACTTCTGGAGAAATCAAAATCAGAATAGCAGAGGTCTTGTTAAGTAGTGAGCTCAACATGTGAGATGGTTGATGCTAGATTATCTTCTAAATTTTAATGACAAGTTGTTCTTAAATTATCTCTTTCGATTCCATATGTGTTACTTTCTACTAGTGTGATTCCCTTGTTTTAGTGTACCATACAGTTTAAAGTGCACAAGAAATGGGGAATAAAAGCTAATTACAGGAGAGTACCTTCCATGTCCAAGCACCTGTATAAGCAACCAACTTTGGGACACTGACATCGCCAAATGACATTGAATCATTAGAGCTTCCTGCTGTGCCATAATGGACAATACCAGACACAGTAAAGACATCGAGGAGAGTTTGTACAGTTACAGCTGCATTCAACTGGAAGAACAAAGAAATAGTAGTATACGGTAAGCATAGTACAATTCGGATTTGAATTCCTATGTTGTTGCTTTATCGCCTAAAAGTTAAATTTCTTGATTCCTTATGATGATAAATCAAAAGGAGCTCCTCCATATAGCATCAGCAGTGATAAATGCAGAAGAAGTTCAGGCTTAGTACCCTGCGTTGTCCTGTCAATGCGTATATAACATTCACACCTCGAATACTCCCGATGTGAAACCTCCGTCCTGAAATAATATGAGGCGAGACTGTATTCTTGAGGCCATAGGAAGACAAATACTGAAATACATGTATGCATTAAAGGACTGCGTAATATTCCTTCATGTAAAAAGGATTACAGTACAATGGAGCAGTCGGGTATGGTTATATCTCCCCTTTTCCATTTTCTTTTTCTAATGGAGTATGTTATCTTCTTGTGTGTCTATTGCCATGTTTATACACTGTCCTTCTAGTCGCTTTTTGGACCCCCTTTCCATAGCTGTTATCCAAAATGAGTGAATGGGTCAATCTGCATCCAGGTCTTGAAAGGGAGTTCAGGCCTTCTTTGACTGCAGATCATGCGCAATTTGCAGAGCCAGTAAGCTTTGCTGTGTGCGCACAGCTTCAGGTATCTCTAAAATTTCAAGTTTATATTCGCCATTCTCAAGTGTTAACACTACAATATCATCTCTGATTGTTCAGTTAGCAGCAGTTCAGCACTCACTGCTAGCTGTCTGATAACAACCAAAAAGTCAACTAGGAACGCCCGAACTCACCAGTGCTTGCACAATCTACAGGAAAGCGATTCGGATCAGAAATGGGAGGCTGAGACTCACCGTAGAGGTCAACGAAGGGCTGGACACGCCAGGGCCGGAAGTAGCCGGAGGCCTGGAGCGCGGTGTCCTCGGCGACGTATGACATGACGAGCCCGATGGACGGACCGCGCCGGTTCGCCCTGTTGACTTGCTGCTGCACCCGGTCCATCCCGGGCAGCGCTGGCAGGGCCGTTGTCGACGAGCCGGTCATCAAGCAGAGCAGCAGGACTAGCGGCAGGCTGGAGAGCTCCATGGCCGTGGCTGGCATGGACAGGGAGCAGCAAGCCAGCAAAGCAGCAAACTTAGAAGCTCAATATGAGGGGATGGAGCAGTTTAATTAGCTCCGCTGGTCTCTGGTCCGCGATGGTGATTGGGTTGGGTTTGGTGGAGAACGTGATGAGTGTGCTCCACTTTTTTTATGCTTGGATACGGTTGAAGATGTCTCTGTCAAAGGATTTGGGCCACCAAGCAAAATCACGTGTTGAATGTTGTACTGGGAAAAACATGGCAAAACAGAGAAGGGTTATTCGTTGTTATTATTTGTTTTTGTTTTTGGGTACCTGAACACTGTTTATTTCTGTTAGTGGAACTGGGGTTGCCCTTGCTTAAGAAAATGTAAATATTGCTGAAAATCATTTGTCGAGTTGGTTTTCTGGATCACAAAGTCCGACATCTTATCTCGGACTTCACGAAAAGTGAAATACTCCCTCCGTTCCTAAATACTTGTCTTTCTAGAGATTTCAATAAGTGACTACATACGGCGCAAAATGAGTGAATCTACACTTTAAAATATGTCTACATACATTCATATGTTGAGTCCATTTGAAATGCCTAGAAAGACAAGTATTTGGGAACGGAGGGAGTAGAATGGTAGAATATGCATGTCTTTATATAGAATCCGGGCCGCCATCTCTATCCGGTGCATTTTATTAACTTCCCCACCTACCTTCACGTGACATGTCTAAACAACACTTACCCGCTCCTATATATTTCACCCCATATTCGCATGAACGAGTAAGAAAGCCCATTGTCTCACATTCATTCATCCATGCATTTTACATTTCCACATGACTCTCTCTTCACCATTTTCATAAAATAAGTAGATTTCAATACATATAAACATAGGGCATGATGGTGGGCACATAATCAAGAGGATGTTAGCAAACATGTATGACTGGGAGGCACCAAGAAAGAAACAAATACATGAATTTAACGTTCCACACCAAATAGCGATCATGTTGCCACATCCAAGGAGCGCACTCCTCGATTGATGGTTGGACTGGAAACATGGGAGCTCCTAACCGGCGCCTTTAGCATCGGTTAGGCTGCGTTCGGTTTGTACGATTTTCGCAGGAATTTGAAAGGAATACTGTTCACAAAGGTTTATTTTCCTTTGTGGTGTTCGGAATGCAGGAATCTCCTATAGTTGTTCTGAGGAAATCTGCCCTTTCGATGCTAATTCCAGAGGAAATGGAACATCTGCGTGGAGCTCATTTTTTCGCGGAAGACCGAGGTGAGATGGCTTGAGCATTGGCAGTTCGCATACAGAGCTAGTTAAAATAAGCTGATGTGTGACGCAATGAGGTGAGAAATAGAGATACTATTGCCATGCTTTCCCATCGTTTTTCTATGGCCACTCAAGCGTGATCCGAACAGCCTACTTTTTTAGATTCCCATGTTCCTACCTGTAGGTTCTCTGGTAACCTTCAGCCCTATTCCGGTGAAGTGTTTTTTTTTTCTTTTGTGTTTTCTCCCTCCGTATCGAACACAGTCTTAATAGTTACATCCAATGAAAAAAAATAGCGCGCTATAAAAAATAGCGCCGCCTCTTGAAATATACTCCCTCCGTTCGGAATTACTTGTCTCGGAAATAGATGTATCTAGAACTAAAATATGTCTAGATACATCCATTTCTGTGACAAGTAATTCCGAACGGAGGGAGTACTATTAGCATGCTATAACATGCTATAGCATGCTATTAGCGAGACATTGTACACGGATTTATTTAGTGAGACAATTCTCTACACGCTATAGCGTGCTATTAGCGGCGTTATAGCGCGCTAGTTTTTTCAGTGGTTACATCGCATAGGGGCGCGCCGGCATGGGCCAGCCCATGAATCGCCAAGTCTGTTCCTCAGTCGCACGAGTCGCACCTGTTTTCCGTCGTTTGCACAGCAGCACAGGGGCATAACTTGCATTTTTTTTCACTCGTTCTGTAGAAATTTGTTGGTCTAGGGAGAGAAAAAAAACAAGAATAATTTTCTAGTATTTAAAAATTAGTCAATAGAAAAAAAGTTCGTGGGTTTGAAAACACTCAAGAATTAGAAAGAAGGTTTGGGAATTTACAAAATTCATGATTTAGAAAAAGTTCATCGATTTTTGACTTTATTTTCAGAATTTGAAAAAAGTTCCATCAATTTTGAAAAAACTTCACCGATTTTGAAAAAGAAGTTCTGTATATCAATTTTGAAAATAAATTGCTAGCTGTTTGAAGACCACCAAGAAGTCAAACCTAGTGCTTCATTTGCACAATCTACGGCAGACTATTTGGATCAGAAATGGGAGGCCCAGACTCACCATAGAGGTCAACATAGGGCTGGACATGCCAAGGCCTGAAGTAGCACGGTGTCCTCATCGAAGGTACGACATGACGAGCCAATGGACGAGCCACGTTTGTTCCCCTTGTCGACCTGCTGTCTCACTCTGTCCATCCCAGGCAGCGCTGACAGGGCTGGCCGTCGACAATCCCGCCATTAAGCAGAGCAGCAGGACTAGCGGCAGGAGAGCTCCATGGCCGATGCTGGCTTGGAAAGGAGTAAACTTAGAAGCATTGTACAATGATAGGTGCCTACGGAGGTGCTTAGAAAAACAAATCAGGTTTTCTGAAGCACTAGTGCCTACTTCTACAGGAGCGACGTCTAATTAAGCGTCTATCCTCTATAAATAAATATTAGTGCTTAAATAAAGACCGGCTTATTTCTCCGCTGGTCTGTTGTCACGATGGTGATTGGGTTGGTGGAGAACCTGATGAGCGTCCTTCCATTTTTTTATACAGGGATGTGATTGGGGATGTCTTTGTCAAAGGATTTGGGTCATTAAACAAAATCACGGGTTGAGTGTTGTACTGGAAAAACATTGCAAAACAGAGGATGATTATTTGTTGTTTCACGTTTTCGTATTGTTTCATGGTAGCTAAAATAGTGTATGTTTGGTTTCTGTCACCAAGTAGAATAGCATGGGTCGGTTCCGTCTCCAGGGTCTATTCCCGTGTTCGGATTGTCAAAGGAACCAGAACCCACCAGTTCCAGGGAACGGCATATTCCTCGTTTATGCGGAACCGGGCGATTCCTCCAAATCGAGCGGACCACACGGAACGGCCTGCTCTCGCATCTTCCTCAGCTTCTTGCTTCCCTCTCGTGTCTCCCTTATAACCGGCAGGCATCGGGCGGCGGCGCCAGAAGGAGACGAGCGGTGGCGGCGGATAGGTTCCAAGGCGTGCCCCCAGCCTCACCGCCGGAACACTCGCCGCTGACGCCGGCGGCGACGACGGGATCTTGTCTGTCCCGTCAGATCCGTCAAGGTCCAGCGACGGCGGCGACCATCTCCGGTAGTCGGTAGGTCCTCCGCCCACAGTACCCTACTGCCCTACTCTTGGCGCTGCTGCGCTGCTTTCTCTTGCCGGACTTGCGTGCTCGTGTGCCGTCGGACCCGTGTCGTGGCGCTGCTGCTTTCTCTTGCCGGCGGCGCCCCCGCGTGTGTCCTGCTCGTGGCCACCCCTTGCGTGTGTCCTGCTCGTGGCTGCTATTGTTGTTGTGTGCCATGCTGCTACTGCTGTTGCTTGCTGAGTTGCTGTGCTCCACTGAATTTTATGTTTTGTATGCAGATGGCAGAAAAACGATGATGTTCTACGGCCAAGTGTTGCTGATGGCTGACAGGGATATGTCACTTGTTTTGGGCATACATGATCGTTTACAATTGAAAGATTTGTTGTGTTGATGATCTTTGTTACCTCTAAATATATGTCTTGTTTATGTTCAATGCCAAAGATCAATATATTGTACATAATCACAAGAAAACAAGCGTGAGAGATGAACAAACCCATTCCATTCCATCTCTGAAACTAAACACCAAAATGTAACTGTTCCATTCTTTCAAACTACTCATACCAAACACAAGGATGGAACCAACCCATTCTACTGGAATGGAACCATGACATTCCATTCCACTTCGTTCCCGAACCAAACACACCCTTAAAGTTCGGGTGTTTCTTAACAGCAGAGCATTCGCTGAAGAGCGCACATAATGGCCCGGCCATTTGTAAGCGATGAACGTAAAAAAAGAACAGAGGATGATTATTGTTGTTTTACTTTTTCTTATTGTTTTGTGGTAGCTAAAATAGCGTATGTTTGTGTTAGTTGAATTAAAGGCCGGGTGTTTATTTACAGCAGAGCAGAGCATTCGCTGAAGATAGCGCATAACGGACCGGCCCATTTGTAAGCGCTGAACGTAGAAAATCAGTGAAATTAAAAAGCAGGTGGCTGGACTCGAACTCTTGACAACAGTTTAGAAACTACAGTTTCGTAAGCAGTCGAGTTGGCAAATATTCATGTCAACAACGCAACGCAAGTACCATGTAATAGCTACAAGGTTTTTTTTTTTAAAAAAGTAATAGCTACAACGGCATACCCGTTTTCTAAAACGGCAGACCAGTTTTTTAAAAGTGCTTAGCTGTAGTTCCGTACTCGCTTAAGTTTCAAAAATCCTATCTAGTGATGAGCAATCCTCTCATTCGGGGGCTTAGCTGCAGTCTCGTACTCATCTAAGTTTAAAAAAAAATCCTACCGAGTGATGAGCAATCCTCTCACTCGGGGGCTTAGCTGTAGTTCCGTACTCGCCTAAGTTTAAAAAAATCCTACCGAGTGATTAGCAACCCTCTCACTCGGGGGCTTAGCTGCAGTTCCGTACTCGCCTAAGTTTAAAAAAATCCTACCGAGTGATGAGCAACCCTCTCACTCGGAGGCTTAGCTGCAGTTCCGTACTCGCCTAAGTTTAAAAAATCCTACCGAGTGATGAGCAACCCTCTCACTCGGGTGCTTAGCTGCAGTCTCATACCCGCCTAAGTTTAAAAAATCCTACCGAGTGATGAGCAACCCTCTCACTCGGGGACTTAGCTGCAGTCTCGTACTCGCCTAAGTTTAAAAAATCCTACCTAGTGATGAGCAACCCTCTCACTCGGGGGCTTAGCTGCAATTCCGTACTCGCCTAAGTTTTAAAAATCCTACCAAGTGATGTCCAACCCTCTCACTCGGGGGCTTAGCTGCAGTCTCGTACTCGCCTAAGTTTTAAAAATCTTACCGGGTGATGAGTAACCCTCTCACTCGGAGGCTTAGCTGCAGTCCTCTACTCGCCTAAGTTTTTAAACCTCCGAATGAAGAGCAATCCTCTCCCTCGGAAACTTGGCCACACACTCCATCTCGATCCGCAAGGACGACGAGGTGTAGGTCGTCCGCGACCCGCTCCTCGGAGCTACGCCACAAATACAATGTGCGCTCCATCCCGATCCGCAAGGTCGACGAGGTGCAGGTCGTCTGCGACCTTCTCTTCAGAGCTGCATCACATATGCAAAAGTCTGTTCTGAGTGAAGAAACAAGTACCACTCAGTGATAAAGGCAAGCATATTGAAGGAAAAACCAAGTTTAGATAAATCCCATGATGTTTTGAACCGCAGATAAAAGTACTCGGGCATCAGGCCTGAAGGACTTTAACGGTTACAAAATTACTCGGCATTCCGGGGCAAATTTAATCAGAGCATAAAGTTTGTTCACTCTGCTGGAGGAGGGCTGGCAGGGTCGACGAACTCGTCCAAGTCGATCCCGTCCGCAATACGGGTGGCTGCTTCAATGAAGGTCTCCATGAAGGACCGGAAGTCAAGCTTCATGGTATTGGCCACCTTGAGCGCTGCTAGCTTCTCTTCCATGGCCTCCTTGCAATGGATGCGAACCAGAGACAGAGCCACGTCAGCGCCACATCGAGTGGATGACTTCTTACATTCTTGCACTCGACCAGGGATCTCATTAAGTCGAGTCATCAGATACTCGAGATCATTCTGGAATGTCACCTTTGGCCAAAGCGCCGTGTCAATCCGCGACACCACCACCTTCAGTCATGCAAGGGTAGTCCTGACGCTGGCAAGGCGAGACTCCAGTCAGAGCACATTCATGGCAGCTTCATCCTTATCAGGGGAGAGGATGGGGTCCAAGCTCGTCTCGATCCGCCCAGTCTCTTCCTCGAAGTTCTGGCAAAATTCTGCACACACAATAAAACAATGAGTCAATAGCTATATAACGAGTCGACAACAGCAAGTCAGTCGGACAAGGAAAAGCACCTTCAAGCATAAGGAATAACTTTTTGGCGAGCCCTCCCAGATAAGCCTCCAGTTCGTCTCTCTTCCGAGTGAGATCTCCAACTTTGTCGGCCAGGGCCGCCTTGTCTTTCTTTAGCTGCACGACTTCCTTGTTGGCCTCGCTGATGGCAGTCTTCAGTTTGACGTTTTCTTCTTCTAACTTGCCGACTGAAGCCAACTTCTTGTCAGCAAGTTCAGTTCTTTCTCGTGCCGTCTTCTGAGCAGCAGCAAGGTCAAGGGCCTTCTGTTCCAGCGCCTGCTTCATTTTCTCTAAAGAAATAACATTCTTCAGACGAGCTTGGAGTTGTCTTTTTTCACTACGCACATCTGCTCGAGTAGTGTCACTTGGTTCAATGAATGAAAAAGAAAGATGACAAAGCAAACAATCGACAAGTCATTACCTCCGATGGCAGTTGCTTTATCCTGTGCCTTCTTCAAGTTCTCCTTGGCTAGTGCCAGGTCGAGGTTGAGTTGGATCTGTTGCTTCTGCAAATCAGCAAACTGACTCCCGAAGTCACAAGATTTCTGCAGTCATTGAAAAAGACATGCCAACCGAATGAGACAGAAATCAATTGTTTCCGAGCAAGAAAGATACAAGTTGAAGTCATTACCGCAAAAAAGTTCTAAGACTACTGCTGAATCAAACATTCGACAGTAGTCTCGCGGACTACACCCAGTGGGTGCACTTGGCATGCCCCCACTGGTTCTGCTTTCCACTCGACGTGGTTCAAAAAAAGTGTGTGGCAATACTTGTTCTCAGACCACCGCATACTGCCCGCAGTCGACCGCGGTCTCGGGGACTACACCCAGTGGGGGCACTTGGCATGCCCCCACTGGTCCGAATCTCACTTGGCGCGATCAGTCTAAACCGAGTGGAAGAACTGTAAAGTGGTATTTTTTGATAAAGACCCCCACCAAATTAAACATCCGACGACGGTCTCGGGGACTACACCCAGTGGGTGCACTCTGCGTGCCCCCACTGATTCAAAGATACACTCGACACGACATGGTCGACTCAAGTGGGAACATTACTCAGCAAAAGTTGAAAACACCCACTGGGTGTACAGATGCAAGATGCAGACTCTTGGTAGATGTACATTATGGTTCCAGAACACTCATCCACGGACATCTTACGAATAGCAAAGCAATAGTTTCCAAGTAGCATATCCTAACAGAACAAGCGTCAAGTTAAAGATCAGTCGGAAGTCAACTAACCTGAACGTTAGTTTGGAGAGCTGAGCTGGCGTCATAAGAAGCTTGGCTAGCATCACGTACTACCTTCATTTGCTCCATCATAAGGCCCGCCTGGCATATAGCTTCCTTAGCGGCACTTTATTGGGTCCTCTGGGGCAGGATGGGCAGCGAAGAGTGAAGTTGATGGAACAGTCGCAGCAGCTTGGGGATCTGAGGCATGGAGTTGCACAGACGAAACAGGGGCCTGCGCAGTCAATGCTGAAAGATGTCCACTCGACAAGGGAACTGCAAAAGTAACAGAAGTGCGGTTGAAGTCTCCGGACTGCTGGATTGTTGGTTCTGTCGCCGGGGTCGACTAGGGCATCTTGCTGGCTGGCACCCTCCTGCCTAAGGTTCTGCCCCTCCTTCCCGTGGGCTTCTGAGGCACATCTTCATCGTCATCTGGAAGTTCAATACATTTTGCAAAACTACAAAAGAATCGACCACAAGAGTTCAGTCGACCGAGAAAATAGTTGGCAAAGTAGAGACAAGATGACAAGAGTCATACCCGCCTTGGATGTGACCGCATCTTCCATCTCCTCATCATCGTCCTCCTTGTAAACGAAAGTCCCAGAGGTAGCAGCACCGCAAATCTCAAGATTCACTCGGTCAAGCAAGAAAATGGGTCGACAACCGATATAAGATTCCTTGAGCAAAGGGTGAAAACGAAACACTTACGCAGAGGCGACGGGATCGTCCACCTTAATCTTGGGCAAAGCCTTCCGAGGCTTTGACGGTGCAGCCTTGAGCTGCTTCGGAGCCTTCTCAGTCGGCACCGGAGAAGATGTCCGACTGCGCTTTGAAGTCTGGCAGTCGGTGCCGTCACTTTGCCCCGGGTACTTGCTAGGTCATGCTTCTTCTTGGAACGTCTTTCCGAATGAGGTCGAGAGTCGACCTCCTCACCGCTGCTCGAGTCTTCGTTCTCTTCATCACCCTCAGCGTCAGAGTTCCAACCGCCGATGTCGCCTCCGCTCTCCTCTCCCGCCTGGGTCTGCTCTCCGTTGGGCATCGAGTACATCTCAGTATATATCTATAGAGCAAAGAGTCGCAAAAATGTTAGTCGGATTGGAGCTTAGTAACAAATCAGAACAAAAGACATTCGGCGTTGAAAATCTGACCTTTTCTGGTTCATTGACCTTGTCGAATGGTGGAACCCTCTTGGACCCCCTGGGTGAGGGAGTCCTGGACTAAGGGGTCCTCAGGCGTCCGGCCTGTTATCCATGGGCCGGACTGATGGGCTGTGAAGACATGAAGACCGAAGTCTGTACCCATATCCGGATTGGACTCTACTTGGCGTGGAAGGCAAGCTTGGCGACCGATTATGAAGATTCCTTCTTATGTAACCGACTCTATGTAAACCCTAGACCCCCCCCCCCGGTGCCTATTTAAACCGGAGGGGGTAGTCCAGAAAGGACACATACACATTACCATAGTCATATAGGCTAGACTTCTAGGGTTTAGCCACTACTATCTCGTGGTAGATCAACTCTTGTAATACTCATATTCATCAAGGTCAATCAAGCAGGAAGTAGAGTATTACCTCCGTAGAGAGGGCCCGAACCTGGGTAAACATTGTGTCACCCATATCCTGTTACCATCGATCCTAGACGCACAGTTCGGGACCCCCAACCCGAGATCCGCCGGTTTTGACACTGACATTGGTGCTTTCATTGAGAGTTCCACTGTGCCGTCGACGAAAGGTTCGATGGCCCCTTCGGTCGCCTATGGTGACGTGATAACCCACAAGTGTAGGGGATCACAACAGCTTTCGAGGGTAGAGTATTCAACCCAAATTTATTGATTCGACACAAGGGGAGCCATAGAATATTCTCAAGTATTAGCAACTGAGTTGTCAATTCAGCCACACCTGGATAACTTAATATCTGTAGCAAAGTATTTAGTAGCAAAGTAGTATGATAGTAGTGGTAACGGTAACAAAAAGAGTAATGAAAGCAAAAGTAATATTTTTGGTATTTTGTAGTGAATGTAATAGTAACAACGGGAAAGTAAATAAACGTAAACCAGTATATGGAAAGCTCGTAGGCATTGGATCGGTGATGGATAATTATGCCGGATGCGGTTCATCATGTAACAGTAATAACATAGGGTGACACAGAACTAGCTCCAATTCATCAATGTAATGTAGGCATGTATTCCGAATATAGTCACACGTGCTTATGGAAAAGAACTTGCATGACATCTTTTGTCCTACCCTCCCGTGGCAGCGGGGTCCTAATGGAAACTAAGGGATATTAAGGCCTCCTTTTAATAGAGAACCGGAACAAAGCATTAGCACATAGTGAATACGTGAACTCCTCAAACTATGGTCATCACCGAGAAGTATCCCGATTATTGTCACTTCGGGGTTGTCGGATCATAACACATAATAGGTGACTATAGACTTGCAAGATAGGGTCAACAACTCACATATATTCATGAAAACATAATAGGTTCAGATTTGAAATCATGGCACTCAGGCCCTAGTGACAAGCATTAAGCATAGCAAAGTCATAGCAACATCAATCTCAGAACATAATGGATACTAGGGATCAAACCCTAACAAAACTAACTCGATTACATGATAAATCTCATACAACCCATCACCGTCCAACAAGCCTACGATGGAATTACTCACGCACAGCGGTGAGCATCATCAAATTGGTGATGGAGGATGGTTGATGATGACGACGACGACGAATCCCCCTCTCCGGAGCCCCGAACGGACTCCAGATCAGCCCTCATGTGTGGTTTTAGGGCTTGGCGGCGGCTCCGTATCATAAAACGCGATGATTTCTTCTCTATGATTTTTTTCTCTCCGAAAGCTAATATATAGAGTTGGCGTCGGAAGGTCTCCAGGGGGCCCACGAGGTAGGGGGCGCGCCCTAGGGGGGGGGCACCCTCATGGACAGGGTGTGGGCCCCCTGGTCTTCATCTTTGGCGAGGATTTTTTTTATTTTTTCTAAGATGTTTCGTGGAGTTTCAGGTCATTCCGAGAACTTTTGTTTTCTGCACATAAAACAACATCATGGCAATTCTGCTGAAAAGAGCGCCAGTCCGAGTTAGTTCCATTCAAATCATACAAGTTAGAGTCCAAAACAAGGGAAAAGGTGTTTGGAAAAGTAGATACGGCGGAGACGTATCAACTCCCCCAAGCTTAAACCCTTGCTTGTCCTCAAGCAATTCAGTTGACAAACTGAAAGAGAAAAAGAAAAACTTTTACAAACTCTGTTTGCTCTTGTTGTTGTAAATATGTCAAGCCAGCATTCAAGTTTTCAGCAAATATTATAACTAACCACATTTGCCATAATTCTCAGGTCTCATGTTTACTCATATCAATGGCCCAATCAACTAGCAAGTCATAATAATAAATCTCGGATGACAACACTTTCTCAAAACAATCATAATATGATACAACAAGATGGTATCTCGCTAGCCCTTTCCGAGACCGCAAAACATAGATGCAGAGCACCTTTAAAGACCAAGGACTGACTAGACATTGTAATTCATGGTAAAAGAGATCCAGTCATAGTCATAC